>ML793492.1:192116-215505 GCA_009831015.1 Picea engelmannii | reverse complement strand
AATTACGACGTTAACGTGGCAATTGTGACATACATCTTCACAAACGTGGCAAGAGCGACGTTAACGTGGCAATTGCGACGTTCTAGTGGAAAACGTGGCAAGAGCGACGTTCCAGTGGAAAACGTCGCAATTGCGATGTTAACGTGGCAATTGCGACATACATCTTCACAAACGTGGCAAGAGCGACGTTAACGTGGAAATTGCGACGTTCCAGTGGAAAACGTGGCAAGAGCGACGTTCCAGTGGAAAACGTCGCAATTGCCACATTAACGTGGCAAGAGCGACGTTCCAGTGGAAAACGTCGCAATTGCGACGTTAATGTGGCAATTGCGACGTTAACGTGGCAATTGCGACGTTATCGGGCAACATCAATTTTTTTTTTTATAAATTTTCTCTATTTTGCGACAATATGGACAATTTTGTCCATAACGCCGCAAATAAAACGTCGGAATTTTTACAATATGTAGTAGTGGGTCTTTCATATTGTATATTAATAACATCTTTTTGAAATTCATCATAAAAAATTTTCATCACTATAACAATTTTCTTTTTATAAATCGGATTTTTTGCAAGCTCTACCAAAGGTATGGGGATTTTAATTTTATTAAGCTCATTTTCTAAACTAAAACCTTCGATTTTTTTATTTTTTTTCTCTGGTTAGAAATTTTTCTTCAGTATTTTCTGGTTTTTTGTTTGCGTTGCTCTTGTTTCAACTGGTTTTGTTCGGGTAGTTGGTGTTTCAGTTGGTGGTTTAGTAACTATTACCTCATTCATTTTATTTTGTGACAAAATCCTTTTCGGTGGAACATTCGTAGGATTTTTTTCTCTGGGCCTTAAATCGTACTTCTATTGGAGTTCAACCATTATTGATTCGGTGAGTCATTGATAGGCAGATTCTCCCAGATTATTGATGCTTTCTTCATTATTAAACAGGGATTATAGATCTAAAGACTTCTCATAATCCTGTTTGGTTAAATGTGGCTCGAGATCGTCATCACTAAGTTTGTTTAGATCTTCTTCTAACTCATAATTTTGCATGTCATCCCTCTACATAAAATTTTTAGTTTTAAATGGGGCTTAGATCTTTTGATCTTTGTTTTTTATTTGTCTTTGTTGTATCTAGGGGTTAGGGTTTCTCTTGAACTGATTCCTAATGTAAGTATCAAGTTTGGCTTGATCTAGCTCCATTATGGATATTTTATTTGATAAATCTTTGATTATCTTGGCCATCTCATCCATCTTTTCTTTTGCAGACTTGTCAGATCCAGAGGGTCCTGTGTGTTCTTTGAAACGTCTATTTTCTCTAGCTCCCATTTCAACCTTATTTTTTAATTTCCCGGATCCCATCATATTAGATTCAATTTCTATGACATCATCATGCATTCCTGTGAGAGTGGCATATCTTCTTTCTCTTAAGAGGAGGGAAAATTCGAGTTCAAAAGCCCCTGCAAAAGTTACCTTTGCCGCAGGTTGAGAGGGTTTGACTTCAGTTGGGATCTTGTTGTACATTTTTTTGAACTTCTGAGAAAATCCAAGAACTAATTCAGAATTGTTTTTTCTTAAATCCTCGAATTCACTCAGATAATAGAGATGGTCCTTATTCTCTCCCCATTGTCTTAGGAAGGCATTTTCTAGGTCATTGTATAACCATATGGAACCTATCGGGAGTCCTATGAACCAGGTTCTCACTTTTCCTTTGAATGTTTGTATTGAAAACCTTGAGTAAACATCTTCGTGTCTGATGCCAAAGATATCATCAAACTGATAAAAAAAGGCTATGTGTTCGGTTGCATTTAAATCTCCTTCTCCCATGAATTTTGGTAGGTTTTTCATATAATTCTTGGGAAAATCATTAAGGACGATAGGGAGGACCAAGGGAGCGTACCTAGTAGCTACCTTGGAAAATATTCTAGGAGGTGGATCCTATCCCTGACCTTGCCCACCAACTCTTCCACCTCCAGCACCACCAACACTAGCCATTGGAAGTCTAGGAGATGAACATCGGGAGATAAAGAGGGAATTTTCAAAAACTTTGAGGGACTGAAGTGATGACCTTTCGACTACTTCGGGGTGTGGTGAAGGAAGTTCCCAAAAGAGGTCGTTGGGAGATGGAAAATATAAAAGAGGAGGAAAAGGGAAATTTGGACTGGTTCCCTCATACTTACAAGATGTATATATAGGAGAGGCGATAAGGGATGAATCAGGATATAAAATATATTCTTCAAAGTTTCAAGAAACTAAAACCTTCAATTCAGGAGAGGATATACCTAGAAGAGTGTCAACGAAGACATCTGTTGAATGGGATTCTTCATTCTTGTTGGTAAAAGTATCTGTCAAATCAATCTCATCTTTTATCTTAGGAAAAATAATTTACCTCTGGTTTGTCAAGCTTAGCCTCGGGTCTACTAGTTGATGCCTCTACATAATGAATTTGTTTAAAACTTTCTTTAGGAGTTAGTTCTTCAATTTGAACCTTAGAACTAACTTGTGTAACTTTGGGTTGATATATTTTACCTGTTGATGTAGAAGTATATTTGAGGTATCCCTTTATCTTTAACAGTTTTCTGGGATCTAAAACTGGTGTGGTCTGCTTATCATCTGGATTTTTTCTGTTATTCTTTCTACTGAATACCAGTTTTTTCTATGGTGGAGTCTCCAAGTGAAAGATAAAAATAATCCTTACTTGTGTATTCAATCTTTGTTCACCATTAAAGATAGAAATTTACCTTGTCGTTTTCCCAGGGAAAATAACTTTGTTTCTTCATCCCCGACAACAACGCCAAAAATATGTTGTTCCTGAGATTAAACTTAAGGCTCAAAGAGTAATGTCAGGGATCATGAATTTTTAAAGAGAATGTTTTAAAAGAGTGTTTTTTCTACCTTTAGTTATATAACAAATAATCCTTAAGTGAAATTAATAATAGGACAATATAGAGGTCGTATTTCATTGTCTGAGTCACAATTATAATATCAAATGGTATGGGAGAAACTTACAAAACCGTTTAAAAAAGATAGGAATCAATGGCAAATGAGTCTCACCTTGTTTGCAGTAGAAAAAAATAAAGAGTGCACCCTTGAACATGATAATATATTTCAAGTCTTGTTTTACTTATAGTAAACACAGAGGAAAAATTGTTTACTTAGTGAATTGTTGAATAATTTGATTACAATAGTTGTGATACTAAATTGCAATCAATCTCTTATCAAGGAATTACATAAGGAAATTCAGAGATATGAAAATACAGAAGAAACACATAACTCAAACCAAAAAAAAAATTGGAATCTCTATCTGCACTTGTAAGAATACTAAAAGAAAGAGAGTTTTCTCTATAACATCTGGCAAGAAGCATCTTTGAATAAATATTGAATCTATGTATTTATACAAAAACTATCACAACTCAAAACGATTGGACTTATTTCAATGAAAATAGCATATATTTGAATAATACAATAATATGTAAAATCTTATGAATTATGTTGTCGTTCTCCTTTGTCTCTTCATATGTTGGGAAAACATGCCTCTTTTCTTCAATCTTTTAGGTTGGACACATTTTTCAGCTGGCCTCCTTAATAATTTGGCATATTATTCTTTTCATTTATATATATTGCCATTTGTCCCTTCAAATATGTTCGGCAATTTAATGAGACACAGTCGGGATCAGTGAGGAATGACAATCAAATGAGTAGCACTGCATGTCTCATCAAGGAATGCATAATGGGCATAAGAAAAGTAATCGTTCATGGGAAGGATGATGATGGAATAGGTGCATGATGATGAATTAGGGATAAGTGAAGAATTAGAATGTGAATGAATGTGATAAGTGGTTGTAGGAAGGTGAAAGCTACGGAGGGTAAAAAGAAAGGACATTGTGCATGTTTCCTTATTTGATTCTAGGTATGCTTTCTTTCCCATGTTCGATACATTGGTTCCATCTATTCAATAATTCCACCATGAACTTTGAGGGCTCAATCGATTCATTTACCTCAAAAGTGAATAATCTCCTCTCTACCTGAGGCGGTTTTTCTCGGATCCTTTTCATTTATTGAGTTGTGTCTTGGAGATGTGAGCTTTGACTTACTAGCCACTTATTGATATTAATAATATCAATTCGACTCATTTCTTGAATGGTCATTAGATCTTCTTCCTTGTTCTTCGCGTAATTATGTTGATTCATTTCAATATTGATTTTCCCCGGGGCCTTCGCGATACTGATTCCCTCAAAATCAATTAGTCTCTTGTCTAATGGTGATAAATATTCTTGTAAATAATCCTTTACCTCCCTCCCTAATATCTTTCTCTCTTCCAAATTTGTTTCCCACACCTTTAGGGCCATATCACCTCGTAATTGTTCAGAAGGAGAGAGTAGAGGAAAACTAAGGGCATTATCTGTATGTACCAATATGATGGATTCTTGAAACCTAGCTTGGGTTGAGTGATGTTATATTTCCTTAATATATATATCCTTAAGAGAAATTTCTACTGCATGGTATCACTTCTGGATGGCATCAACCTTCATGAAAAGGTCATGCTGGGCCATTTCCATTTTTTCGTTTATTTCCAGTTCTTGAGTCTGGAAGGTCAAGATATCTACTGAGGTAACTTCGGTCAGGCATAATCTAGCTTGAAATTTCCCTATCAATTCATCACACTGAGTGACCAATCCTCTATTGTTCTGTGAATTTCACTGGAGCTCCTCGAGGTTATCCTGGAGCTACTAGATTTTCTATTGATCACGAGCTCGGATTTGCTCAAAGTCTTGGCTCATTGTGTTCCTTATTTTCCATTCCATGGTCTATATTTTATTTTTCAAGTTCTCTACCAATAGTAACTTATGTCGCAATTGTTCGGACAAAATGTCTACAGACCATTGATTGGTCATCACAAAAGCACCTAATGAACTTTCAACTTATTTTCTGAATTCTGGAGCATATTGATTGTTCTAATCATATACCATTCTCGTTCTTTTAGTTATCACTCCATATTTCTGTTGCGATTCACTTTTCACGATGGCGTTTCATTTTCTACTAAATAAGAAATTCTAAGGAGGCATCTCTTCAAGTGAAATGGGGGTAAGATCATCCACAAAGACAATTTCAGAATTAGGATTTTTGAGGTTGAATTGTAGATGTGTAAATGATGTAATAGGAGTACCAATATCCATAGATTGTTGTTGCTCTGTGTTAGCTCCCAAAATGAACCTGTCCATATGGTCGCATTTTGTGGTAGATAGCATGGCTATTGGTAGTTTTCTCAAATTGATTTTGAGTATTTCAAGCTGCAAGACTTAGGTTTTTAATTTTGTCTTAGAAATAAGATGACCCATAAAGGTCTTCTCTTTAAAATTTTCATAAAATGCTTTCAACAGCTAACGTGTGTTTAAATGATGAGTGTTAGCTGGTGAAAGTGGCGACTTTCAACAGCTAAGGAGAATCTCTCATAGGTCTGTGCACTGGTGAAATTGTTAATTTTCAAATATCCAAAGGAGCATTGTCGCGGGTTGTGCGCTGGCGAAAGTCATGACTTTCAACAGCTAAGGAGCAGTTCTTATAGGATTGTGCGCTGATGAAAGCGATAAGTTTCAACAACTAAGGGGCATTTTCCATGGGCCATTGCCTGGAGAAAGCGGGAATCATGTGTGCTTATCCACGTTTCAAAAATCAAATGATGATGCGATCAACTCACATCATGCAATCAAGAAGGACGCACTGGTGAAAGTAGATAATCATGAAAAATCGAGTTGCACGTCCAAATCAGATTACAAATCGGATCTAGTTCAGAAAATCATGCTCCACAATCATGGCATCGGGGATGGCAAGTTCAAATCCATTAGCACAGAACCGAGTATTTTCACCAGCCCAAGACCTCGGCCCAATAGCATATCACAGTGTTTGGTGTGCAGAACCGTTTGGGGTTTTGAATTGCAAATGGAAAGAATGATGCTTAAAGTTGCAGGGAACTTTTCAATTCCTTCCCAAGCTCCAAATGAAGATTTGAAAACACCATTGGAAATATTAGATTCTCTAGATGTCGAACGACTATTCATGCATGAAAAATGGATTTTCTATGACCGAGAAATTTGATTTTGAAAATCTGCTCCTTTCACCAGCTAATTCGCCGAAAATTTTGCTAGTTAGTTGTTGAAAGTGCCGCCTTTCAACAGCTTAGGAGGGGATTTTTCGGTAAATAAGATGTTGAAAGCCTGTCATGACCAAAATGTTACGGGTTTTGCCCAGATCGTAAATTTTTTCATGAGAATGAATTGAAACCTCTTCTAAGGCTTTATTAATGAATTATCAAATCTATCTAATCAGCCACTTTTGGAAAATGAAGAGAAGAAAAGGTGTACAAATGTCATTTACCATCTTTAAAAGAGGCAGAATTTCAGGGTTTTGGGAGCCACATCACATAATTCGAATTTTAGAGAGCCTTGGGAGGCTGAGCTACACATCATCAGATTTCAACCACATTTTGAGGGCCACCAGATAAATATTTACCTTATTTGAGGATCTATTCCTATTTTCTTTGTAAATATTGTTTGTTTACTATTTCTGGAAATTTAGATCCATAGTTTTAGGATCTAATAACTGAATTGTTAAGCTATAAAGCTACAGAAGGAAGATGAATGTGGGGGTTCGATTTCAGATACTCTTATGCTATGTAAACAGATTTTTTGATGCTAATGCAAAAAGATAGATTTCTCTCTGCTACAATATCAGATTTTATCACCTGTCTTCCTCTATTTTAATTAAACTGTTTTAGCTGCAGTGACTGTCATCTCACCAGTCATCTCATAGTTTACTTAATATTGTTTTACACAGTTTTATAAACCCTACATGTTGTATTTGGTTTAGTAACTCTGTATTCTCATCCATTTAAATTTKCCATCTGATTATTGTTTCATGAGAKMTCTGTTTGTTTTGATTACCCATTTAAAGTCTGACTACTGAGTTATAATTTGTTATCTCATTGATCCATCTATAAAAATACCAAAAACCATTTCATTTATAAGTTACCAAGCATCTTTGGTTTACAACCCCAAAGAGTTCCTTGGAGTGATAACAAAATGGCGTCGTTGCCGGGGAAAGGAGATTGAAGCTCAGCTTCCCTGGGAGACAACATAGATCTAGCTTTGATGATAGACAAAGCCTGGACATATTTTGGTTGTAATCATCTATCTGGCGACTCCATGAAGAACGAATTCAGTGGCGACTCTATTGAAGACCTGTGACAGATCCAGAAAAGATCATCAGAAGGAGACGAGCCTTACAGAAACAGATTTTCAGATCTGCAGATTATCTACCTCAGGGATTTCAAGAGGTACTGTTTCTTATTTGTATATAGACCATCTTCTGTTAAGATTATTTTTCTGAATCTTCATGTTTTTCAGAAATTTGAAATTGAAACAGAAAACCTGAAGGGTGACAACCTCCATTAGTTTCTGAAATTACAAACCTGATTTCTGAGTTTGACATTGTATATAACCCAAGGAAAGAAGTCTTACAAGTTGGCCTTAGGAGAGAACTGTTCCTCTTTTTCCATCCTTCATAGACAGAGAAAAATATCTATATCCATACTAGTCTGCTTGTTGAAAAGAGTGTCTTAAAAGACCATTTGTGAAAGGTGAGGAAATCTAATCCAGTTGTTAGGGCAGATTTGCAAAAGCTTGTTCTTTCCCTGATCCATCTGAGTTTGAATAAGAATCCACTGGGAGGATCCATTTAACAAGAGATGAAGAGGCTGCACTTTAAATCCAGATATCAGTTGATCAGTCTGCTTCATGAATTATTGTTGTTTTTTATTAACTCTTTCATGTTATTCCCTTTACATGTAAAGAGAATCATTTTCTCTTTTGTATATTCAGAAGACTACCATCCCGTTTTCATATATCCATCTTTAGAAGAAAGAGAGACTCCGCAACCCTGTGCTATAGATGTTGATTTGATATCCTCATCACAACTTTCTCTTAAAAATGAGTCATGTATTCCAATTCCTCTTGCATTTGATCACTTTTTTGACTTTGTCGAAATTGAAATTGACTCCAAGTATACTCAGACTTCAGTACCTACTGTTACTACTGCTGAACCTTTTCATCAACATTGTATCCCTTATGAGCATCCCACTGCCTTTCAAGCCAATATTAGGATGAAAATGTTTAGGCCTTTAAAATTGCCCCATCTCCTTCATCCTTATCCTCTTGACTGTTACGGATATCTTCCTTTTTTTTCCGGAGAGAATCAAGCTTCAGCCGAGAGACACATGGAATCCTTTTTGGATTTTGCTGATCATTTTTCAATTGCACATGAAGATGTGATCATGAGAATGTTTTCAAAGTCTCTGATCAAAGATACTGCTGCATGGTTTAAAAGTCTGAGCGCTGATTCAATTGTCTCTTGGAACGAATTCTCTAATGTTTTCCTGAAGTATTGGGGCAAGTACAAATCTTTAGATTCATGTCTTGTTGATATCTATGCTTTGAAACGAGAGAAGGATGAAGCCCTACCTGTTTTCAACAGAAGGTTTTACCATGCTTATCATGACATGCCTTTGGAGGTCAGGCCTACAGAGACAGCTGCCATGATATATTATGTCATGGGTCTTCATTCAGATCTTGTCCTTCTTCTGCTAGAACGGAAGTCTTCATCCCTGACCCAGTTGTTTGAAGATGCTCAAGAAGTCGAGGAAAACATTCATCTTTCCCGAAGGATCCGAAATCGAGATTTCTTGGAAAATGTGCAAGTTCATGAGCAAGCAGAATGTCAGTATACTTCAGATTCTGAGCATGAGAGTTATGAGCTTGAAACAGTTTTAGAACAACAGTGGGTATGTGAGCTCTTTTTAGATACGGATCTGATTTTTCCAACAGTTTTAGAGTACTCCAGAGACAGTGCTCTATCATCATCCGCTGAGGATTGTTATGAAGAAAACAGTAAGTATGAAACAGATAAGGGACAACAACCTGAAGGTGAGTACATTTCAGATTCAGAATCTGATTCTTTAGTATGTGCAGAGTATTCCAGAGATAGGTATGACTATGAAGTTTATGATCAGTTTGTAAATCAGAATGAGCCTATGATAACCAATGATTATACAGGCAACTACATGTTTTTAGTTGATCAAAATGCATATGATGTAAAACTTATCCTTTCATCATCTTGTGTGAATTTGTCTGAGAAGGAAGTTACAATCATTAATGATCAATCACTAATCTCAAGAGGACAAGAAGATGACCAGTCCTCTTGTAGAGAAACAATCATGGCTGAGAAAGAGGTTACCATGGAAATGCAGCTTTTTCCCGAGGAGCAACATGTGTCTTATTTTCTTTTCAAGGATCCAGTAGCAGATTTCATGGATCTATACTTTTCAAAGAACCTGAAATTTCAGATTTTCTTAGCTGGCCAGTGTTTCTGAGTAAGTATGATTTCCTGAAAAGCTCCTTGTCACTGTGGTTGCATGTTCAACATCATTTGTTGATCAGTAATAAAGACAAGATTTATTCAGTGTTCAAATTGCTTGGATGGATACTATGGAAATCAACATTCACTTAACAAATGGTAGAGATGGTTAGTGTAGGAATAGGCAGAGGAATAAGCTTGTCATACGAGAAAATGAGATATTTTTCAGTTTTTGATTTCATGAATAAGCAAGATAGGTCACAGGTAGGTTACAGGCAAGCTACAGTCAGACTACAGGTTTGTTGAAGAACAGTTGCACAGACCAGATGACTCCATGCCCAATGCTAAAGGCTACTGAAACTACTAGGTTCTTGGTCACCTCACAGGGAGATGCCCATCCCAGTTGGAGCCAAATGTTAGCTCCCAAAATGAACCTGTCCCTATGGTCGCATTTTGTGGTAGATAGCATGGCTATTGGTATTTTTCTCAAATTGATTTTGAGTATTTCAAGCTGCAAGACTTAGGTTTTTAATTTTGTCTTAGAAATAAGATGACCCATAAAGGTCTTCTCTTTAAAATTTTCATAAAATTCTTTCAACAGCTAACGTGTGTTTAAAAGATGAGTGTTAGCTGGTGAAAGTGGCAACTTTCAACAGCTAAGGATCATCTCTCATAGGTCCGTGCGCTGGTGAAAGTGTTAATTTTCAAATATCCAAAGAAGCATTGTCGCGGGTTGTGCGCTGGCGAAAGTCATGACTTTCAACAGCTAAGGAGCAGTTCTTACAGGATTGTGCGATGATGAAAGCAGTAAGTTTCAACAACTAAGGGGCGTTTTCCATGGGCCATTGGCTGGAGAAAGCGAGAATCACGTGCGCTTATCCATGTTTCAAAAATCAAATGATGATGCGATCAACTCACGTCATGCAATCAAGAAGGACGCGCTGGTGAAAGTAGATAATCATGAAAACTCGAGTTGCACGTCCAGATCGGATTACAAATTGGATTTGGTTCAGAAAATCATGCTCCATAATCATGGCGTCGGGGATGGCAAGTTCAAATCCATTAGTGCAGAACCGATTATTTTCGCTAGCGCAAGACCTCGGCCCAATAGCATATCACAGTGTTTGGTGTGCAGAACCGTTTGCGGTTTTGAATTGCAAATGGAAAGAATGATGCTTAAACTTGCAGGGCACTTTTCAATCCCTTCCCAAGCTCCAAATGAATATTTGAAAACACCATTGGAAATCTTAGATTCTCTAGATGTCGATCGACTATTCAGGCATGAAAAACAGATTTTCTATGACCGATAAATTTGATTTTGAAAATCTGCTCTTTTCACCAGCTAATTCGCCGAAAATTTTGCTAGTTAGCTGTTGAAAGTGCCGCCTTTCAGCAGCTTAGGAGCGGATTTTTCGGTAAATAAGATGTTGAAATCCTGTCACGGCCAAAATGTTATGGTTTTTGCCCAGATCGTAAATTTTTTCATGAGAATGAATTGAAATCTCTTCTAACGCTTTATTAATGAATTATCAAATCTATCTAATCAGCCACTTTTGGAAAATGAAGAGAAGAAAAGGTGTACAAATGTCATTTACCATCTTTAAAAGAGGCAGAATTTCAGGGTTTTGGGAGCCACATCACATAATTCGAATTTCAGAGAGCCTTGGGTGGTTGAGCTACACATCATCATATTTCAACCACATTTTGAGGGCCAGCAGATAAAGATTTACCTTATTTGAGGATATATTCCTATGTTCTTTGTAAATACTGTTTGTTTACTATTTCTGGAAATTTAGATCCATAGTTTTAGGATCTAATAACTGAATTGTTAAGCTATAAAGCTACAGAAGGAAGATGAATGTGGGGGTTTGATTTCAGATACTCATATGCTATGTAAACAGATTTTTTGATGCTAATGCAAAAAGATAGATTTCTCTCTGCTACAATATCAGATTTTATCACCTGTCTTCCTTTGTTTTAATTAAACTGTTTTAGCTGCAGTGACTGACATCTCACCAGTCAGCTCATAGTTTACTTAAGATTGTTTTACACAGTTTTATAAACCCTACATGTTGTATTTGGTTTAGTAACTCTGTATTCTCATCCATTTAAATTGGCCATCTGATTATTGTTTCATGAGATCTATGTTTGTTTTGATTACCCATTTAAAGTATGACTACTGAGTTATAATTTGTTATCTCATTGATCCATCTATAAAAATACCAAAAACCATTTCATTTATAAGTTACCAAGCATCTTTGGTTTACAATCCCAAAGAGTTCCTTGGAGTGATAACACTCTGTATTTGAGTTATCAATAGGGGTGGTTTTTGATGAAGGAGACATTGTTTGTCCTTGTTTTTGGAAAACTTTGAGCTAATCCTTTTCCTGGGGGCCTAGTGGTCCTGACAATGGGGCATCTAATTTCTGGGTCAATACCTCTGAGCTCTTCAAGGATTCTTCAACTTTATGCTTACTAGAGTGACTGGATTTAGAACCTGTTGAGTTGGCTTCCTGAGAAGGTGGAGTGACTACTTTCTCCCCTTGTATTACCTTCAGTAGGTTGTTCCGCCTGTTCTTTTGAAAGATGATAAAAATAGCTTGTTGATCTTGGGGCAAGGTTTGGAATTTGTCGTGTACCTCCTCATAGGACTTAACTCCCCTGAATATTTCGTCATACAGGGAGATTTTGTGCACATATATTTTCATGTTGAACTAGGAAGGTGATTTTCAACAACCTTGTGGGGGTCGTGTCTTTTGAATTCGATGTCAACTAATTTGATATCATCCAGAGTTGTAGCCTCCACTTTGGAGTGACCGAAATCCAACAATGAAAACATGCCAACCTAAGTGGGGAAAGTCGACCACACCTTTTTATGTGCCACCTTCAACTCTTTGGTGATGCCTCTTGTTACTATCTAGTAGGTCGCTTCCCTGCATACCAGCTGGTTTGGTAAAAATTATTGGAGAGCATGGGGGGGGGGACCGAACACCCAAAAACCCTGACATAGGAGAATTTATCCTCAATAAACCAATTTTCTAGCTTACCCAGATTCTACATAATCTGATCTGAAATTTAAGGAGGTGGGTGGCCACAGAGGGCTATGTCAACAAGAATCACAACGTTGTGGAATATTTCATAAAATAAATCCTTGGATTTTTCTTCCCAAAGCTTTGAATGGTAGAAATGAATGGGCTTGACACTAGCCGTAGTCCAACTCCAATTCATCAATGGGAAACGCGTCATAAAACATATGGCGTCCATGATATATGCCGACATATAGAAGGGGGAATGTTGTCCCTTTGACTTCATTGTTTTATGGTCTACAATATCTTTTGCCAAGTTATCAGACAATATTTTGGCCCAATTGAAAGTAAAACACTCTACTACCTCGTGCATGATAGATACCCATTCCACCGAGAAATACGTGGGAATATTCTTTCTGAACAACCAAAATGGAATCAAGGCTACATAGACCATGGGAACGTCCAGAGAAGTTTTGGAATATATACCATGAGCGTCGATTCTGAATTTCTCTAGGTTACTCCACCAAGACTTGATTATCTCAGGACAATTCGTGGCATACTAGACACACTCCTTTTGCTCAAACTCCAAAATGAATGCAACATTCAATGTATATCTAGGAGTAGGGGATAGTTTGTACATTACTTTCATATGTTCTAGTCGGAAAGAGTCGACAATGACCTTTTGATGGTTGAAAATGATCCTAGCCTGGATGTCAACGTGCTCTAAGGCCCAACTTATCATGTCGTTATAAGGCATGAGTCTCGGTCGTGCTGCTATTTTGTGCAGTTTTGACTGTGCTATACATTTGAGTTTAGATATGTAAGTATCATCTTCTTCTTTAGTAGAATCCTCTGGATAATTGATGATTTCATGTTCTAGACTCTAGAACACCTGCGTCTAAGATTTAACAGTGTCCATGGCTTGCGGCATGGTGTCAGACAAAATGTCCATGTTTGGGTTTGAATCCTCGCCTGCCACACCAGGATTTTTCATCATTTTTCGTGCCACCATATATTTCAAGGAGGCATAGTGAAGTTACCTGTTGCAGGGAAAATCTATGAGTATTTCAGATGGAAAAAGATTGCTAATTGTAGAAGGTAAAAATGAATTTGAAATCAAAGCTCTTTTATTCAAACAGATTCATTGATTCTTGTATAGCTTCACTGATGGAAAATTTACTAACGTTGATGGGGAAATCTACCTGGCGATCCACAATCTATGTTTGAATCATTATCCTTGCTTAGTCATAAATGTCATCAATACTTCGACGATTTGCGTTCGGGAGCTCTATATGTGATAGAGTGGGAAACTCCCAAATCCTAAATCCGTGAAAAGATTAATCTCTGAATAATCGTTTGTAAATTTTTAATTAATCACCTTTAATATTGTGTGTTAACTTCAAGTATTTTGGAAGTTCGTACTCTAGAGACTTTAGGATATGATACAGGGGAAACGCCTAAAATATGAACCAGGAAGTCATTACTTATATCAAGATCGTGATTAACTTAATCATTTAATGTTTAATACTTCAACATTTGGGTACTTCGGTGATTTGTGAATTAGTTCTTTGTTTGAATCCCAAAGGATCACCTCCCGAAGTGACATGTCGAGGAAAGGGAGGTGCCTTGTGTCAAATCGGTAAAGTCTCAGAAGGTACACATGTGTTATGACTTGTACCCTTTGTAAAAATGTTTAGGAAAACAAATGAGCAGACACTTTTGGGTTTCAGAGCTTCAGGGTTTTTATTGTTAAGACTTTTTGGAAGATCCGAAGCGCGAAGCTCTGAAACGACCATTATAGATTTACTTCTTTAAAAATTAGGTGGCTCCAAAAGTCTGTAGGTATTAGGATCGTTCGATCAAGAGGGAAAACTCATCAACGACGGATGTTGTGTGCGCCTTATCATTTACCAACTAGTAAAGGAATTAAATAAAAAATAAATTGTCATTTACCAATCACGCTTTCTTTGGGGTAAAAAATAATATTTTCAGGAGGTGAAATAAATAGAAATCTTCAAAGCTCAAAATTTTGTTCCAACACCAACCATTGGGTCCCATAGATGTTGCACTACCCCTTGCGGTCACCTTGGCCGACTCATTTCCTACTCCAATTGAATTTGAAAAATCCACCTGGTTCATTGAGTGGATCCATCACATCTTCCAACAGGTTCAGGATATCCTACATAAGTCCAATGACAAGTACAAGCAGTGCCATGATTAACATTGGGTGCAACATAAGTTTCAGGTGGGCGAAAAAGTTTGGTTGAACTTGCAGAAAGAGCGCCTTATAGGACCCCATTGGAATCTTCACCCACTCCTTTATGGATCGTACACCATCACCATGGTTGTTGGTGATAATTCTTTCGATCTCCAGATTCCTCCTTTCCTTGGCTTGCACCCAGTGTTCAACGTGGATATCCTTTGACGATATTTACCACCATTATTGGACACCTCAAAGTTCACAGAACAACTGACACCAATAGAGCTCAACCCCGACGACATAAAATAGGAATCTAGTGATCGGATTGTGGAAAAATAGATCAAGGGCACTCGACGACAAAGGATCCAACTTTATCGAGTTTTCAAGGCAGGGCAGCTCCTACACCAAGGCAAGTGGCTCACCTGGGGCCAAATTTAGAATAAATTTCCTCATCTGATGGGGGAACTCAATGCAATGGAGACCATTGTTTCCTAAGTGGAGAATATTGATCTATATGGATGTCAGTGGCCTCCCACCTATTCCAATTGTCTCATTTCAGCAGTTTTCCAGTTTGGCAGTTTTTTCTCTAGTTTTCGAGTCCCTGACTTGCGGGGCTGTTTTGAGGCCCTAAACAACATTTTTTAGGTCTCGATAAAGTCAAAATTGCCTTTTATAGGTAGCAGAAGAATGTGTAGTCCTCAGATAGACCTTTCCAATGGGCTATCATGTGCCTAAAATGGATATCCTATGCAAAGGTTACGACCCTGGGAAGTTGATGTACTAACTTACCCAAACGGGGCCCACATGACTTTTGACACTTCATCTCCTAGGGTTACGTTTTTGGGATGTCTAGGATTTTTTACATTCATGTTTATTGTAAAAATGCCTTCAGAGCATCATTGTAATCATATTTTTGCGAATGAGAGTAATTGTCACATCTCTTCTCATACATAAGCCACCACCATTCTAGCAAGCTTGTTTCTGTTGCATTTTACAGTTTCATGTTGTTTTCTTATTGAATAGAAACTAGTTTTATTGTATATATGTTTTTCTGTGTTAATCATCTTTTGATAATAATCTTTATTCATTTCGTTCTGCAAATATATTCCAGATCAGGTAGCTTTAGTGATCACTCCTAGGTAGCCTACATAGGTGACTGCAAGTGGGACATGCATGTAGTACCTAGGGAAGAGGTTCAACCACGGTCCTATTTATAGTGAAGGGTGCCTACCTCAATAAAGGGTACTTGTACTAGTTGGGTCTATTTCACATAGATTATTATAACCTCTCCTCATACCTTCAATAACCAATATTTTGGGGACTACATCTCCCCCATAGGGTTGGCTTTGAAAAGGCCCCATGATATATTGGTTTCCTTGCTATTGTCTTAGATTTGTGAGGGGTGTGCTCTTTGGTTTTGAGTCTACATCCACCTTAGGTTGAATTTTGTTTTGATTTGTACATATTGTTTTCACCATTGGCAAATCATCATGTCGGTCCTACAAATTATGAGGACTTGAGCCCTGCACAGAGGTACAAATACCTCTTAAATGGCGTGAAATAATTGACCATGAATTCTAAGTCTCTCATTTTTTGTTTGAGGAGAGTGGGCTTATTGAAGTGGAAGTGGATGAAAAAATTTCTCCACCCAACTTTAACCCTCCTTTGACTGATTTTGATACCCCCATACTAGTCAAGGTTAGGGATTTCTTTAGTGAACCTTTTTCTTTGTTTAACAATCCTCACACCATGTGAGGACCAAGTTTTTCATCCAGTGCGGTTGAGCCATAAAGCCCATTCATGATCATGTCTAGTGGAATCCTAGTGATATCCACATATCCATCCTTGAGTTCCAATGGACCTATACCATCTATGCCTATTTCTACAAGTATCTCCATTTGGGGGATGTCAACCATGTCTTTTTTTCCATCCACCGACATAACTAGAATTCCATGCCCATACAATCAATTACAATTCCTGCACCTATATATCCATCTAGTGTGGGCTCAAACCTTGGTTTCAATATGGGGAGTGGAGTTCTTTCCACCTCCACTATTGTTATGAGCGTACTAGTGTTGTTGAGTGCCAATTTTTCGTTCGTGTGGAACATTCCTAGTGGTTTTGGGACTGTAACTAGTCAGTCAGGGTTATTCGGATTATTGTGAGAATGACATAAAAACATAAATATAACAAAGATATAAAAAGTAAATAAAAATACATATTACAAGAAACACAAAAATATAGTGAAACCCAACTTCTATTAATGAATAAAAGAGAAAAACATTGTAGAACACAAATTGGAAGAATGGGATAACTTATCTCTCAAAAGAAATAGATGTTGGCTAAACTTCATTTCAAACAAGATTTACATCACACTTCATTGCATGCTTAAAGGGTCTCCTTCACCTCAAATATATATGAGAGAGTGAGAGGATAACAATTCCCATGACGCATGTGGGATAAATTAATCTAAGTTTATAAATTCCATAGGCATGTAAAACACTAGGACTTCCTGGGCAGCAACCCATCCTAGTACTACTCTAACCCGAGCACACTTAACTATGGATTTCTAATAGGATCTTTTGAATTAATTCTATGTTGTAGGAATTTACATAAGACCACTAGGAAATCATTACTTGATGTCTATAATTAAAAAATGAAGATTATATTATATTATATTCCCCATTATTTATCAAAACCATAGGCTTGAAATGTTGATTCATTGAAAAAGGTGGTTGGCCATTGAGATCCACTGGGATCATTCCTCCCCCCTTAGGAAGAAATGGTCCTCATTTCTTTAAGTTACCAAGGAATATTTTGTTGAATGTGGACCTTGGTGATATTCTTTCCTTATTGAAGAAGTTGTCTTACTTAGCTTGTTGAAGGCTTCCATGAACCTTTTGTTGGAGGGGTTAGATATGTTCAACCAATCTAGATACATGATATACCTGAGTGTGGGAGGACTTCATTGGTGAAGATGAAGCATGAATAATATCAAGGGAAATGTTATAACTTTGGTTGACTAGGAAATTTGGAGGCACCCCCGTAGGTGAAGTAAGAATATATTTGTGCTCTTATACAATTGTGTTGATCTACTTCTGTTGGATAGAAAGGTATTAGGCCGAGGATGTAGTGGTTACAGTGTATTTCTACTTACCTTCTGGCCATATCATGAAGAGGATAATATTTGTGGTATGAGAGATTACTTTGTGGCACTATTTTGGTGGGATAGTAGTATGAACTACCTCTAGTACTGTGTAGAGTTGACCCCCCATAGTCACAATGAAACTACAAGGTCGATACTCGTAAATATCATGACACTTACACATATATGGTTGGACTAATAGAACAACATACACTTCTAGTGGGACAACATCAAACAGTAACTCATCCTCTAAGGGATTGATGTCATAGGACAATCGACACTGTTGGATGACACGAAGATCTCATCCCTGTCAAAGCCACCCAATGTTGTACGGATGTGGGTATGTTGTTGTAGAAAAATTCAAATGCTTGACAACCTCTATTGATATTAGGTTCTTTTGGCTCTCGTTATCAACAATGAAATGCAGTGTGGTCCCCTTAACCCACATCTGTGAATGAAAGAGGTGCTCCCCTTCCTCAGGATCTTCTGGTTCATTTGGTTGGATTGTTGTGGTTGTGATAGTAGTAGTGGGTTTTGAATCAACGATATGTATCCTTTTATTATTTTCTAAATCAGAGTTTGAGTTGGGTCTTGGCTCTATTTCTTTGAGATCGGATACCAATGACTATTTGGAGTGACATTCATCAGTGTTGTGCCAAGGGATTTTGTGGACGTCGCACCACTTTCCAGTGTCCTTCTTCGTCTTCCCATTACCCTTATTTTTCTATTGCTTGGATCGGTTGTATTGAGGTTGATTGTTCTGTGAGTTAGGATTGTCTTTACCATAATTCAGCTATTGCGGATTTGCATACCCAAACTCCCAGTTACTCTGCTGCTTGAATTTCTGCTCAATTTTGACTCGATATCAATAAGCATCTCCTAGTGAGGAGATTTACAAGAAATCTATCTCTATTTCACTCAAAGTCTTTTATACCCAACTTTGAGCGCAACGTATGAAATATTTTAGTGTACTCTGACACCATCTAGTCTCTTTTATGATGTAGAGTTGTCCATGTTATTTACTTTTCATCATAGTTTCTGATGGGGTAGAAATCCTTTTTTAGGGAATCTACAAATGTTTCCCAAGTGGTTTCTCTCTTTAATGGTGTAGATTCATTTGTGGTGTACCTCTCCCAATAACCTTCCCACCAATTTCTAACATGGGGAATGGATTTAAGGAGCATGAAGGTGATATTTTCATTGTCGAAATTTTTTTGTACGGAGTAATAACCTTCTAGAAGATTCAACCATTTTTCTAGAGCATCTACATCTATATGTCCTTCAAATAAGGGGATATCAAAATTGTCTTGTACCTTGAAGGGTGTCACACCTCTGAAATGATTTCTTTTTGAATATTCCTCAGTTGTTTCCATTGGTAGTCATTGAATGATCTGAGTGAATTTTTCCATCATCTTGTTCCTCTATCGCATGAGGGTTTCCTCGAGAAATGTATTGAAAGGATCTTATTCTCTGTCATCTCTCTTTTCTTCCACCATGGGAGGTCACTTGGGATAGTGAGAGAGGTTTTCCTCAAGTGAAACTATCTCAAGACCCAAATCTCTATACCTTGACCTTGTCAGGGACCTGCTATGATACCACTAATCCAGATTATTTTGAGAATGACATGAACACAAAAATATAATAGAGATATAACAAGGAAATACAAAGATATATTGCAAAAAACACATAAATATAGTGAAACCAAACTTTTTTTAATGAATAAAAGAGAAAAACATTGTAGAACACAAACTAGCATAATGGGGTAGCTTATCTATGAAAAGAAAGAGATGTTGGTTATGCTTCATTCGCAACAAGATTTACATCACACTCCATTAGATTCTTAAAGGGTCTCCTTCACCTCAATTACATATGAGAGATTGAGAGGAGAAAAATTCCCATGATTCATGTGGGATAAATTAATTTAAGTTTATAAAATTCCATAGGCATGTAAAACACTAGGACTTCCCAGGTGGTGACCCTTCCTAGCACTACTCTAGCCCAAGCATGCTTAATTATGGAGTTCTAATGGGATCTAATGCATTAATTCCATGTTGTAGGCATGTACATAATACCACTAGGAAATCATTACACGATGTATGTAATTAACAAATGAATATCATATTACATTCCATTCCCCATTAAAAGGGTGAATATAATGGTTTATCAAAAACATATGCTTGAAATGTTTATTCGGTGTAAAAGGTGGTTGGCCATTGATATCCACCTAGATCACTGGGGGAATTAATTTGATTGGATGATCTGAATTTTATGAGAAGAACGAAATGAATACAGATTATTATCAAAATATGCTTAACATAGAATAACAGATATGATGTAAAACAAGTTTCTATTCAATAAGGAAATAAGTTGAATCTGTAAAATGCAGTGAAAAACAAGCTTGCTAGAATGGTGGAAGATTATCTATGAGAAGAGATGTGACGGTTGTGCTCATTCGCCAGAAGATGATTACAATGTAGCTCTCAAGGAATTTTTACAATAAACAAGAATGTAAAAAACACTAGACATCCAAAAACCTAACCCTTGGAGATGAAGCACCAAAAGTCATGTGGGCTCTGTTTGGGTGAGTTAGTACATCAACTTCTCAAGGTTGTAACTTTTGCATACGATCTATGTTTCAAGTGCACGATATCCTGTTGGAAATGTCTATATGAGGACTACACATGTTGTCATCAAAATTTGAATCAGTCTATATTTTGATTGTGGCAAGCCCTAAATATGTTGTTTAGTGCCTCAAAACAGCCCCGGAAGTCAGGGACCCGAAAACTAGAAAAACCCTGTTGAGCTGGAAAACTGCCAAAATGAGCTAGTTGGAATAGGTGGGAGGCCACTGAAATCCATATGGATAAATCCTCTCCCATTATTAGGAAATGGTATCTATTTCGTTGAGTTCCCACATTAGATGATAAAATTTATGTTTAATTTGGCCCCGGGTGAGCTACATGCCTTGGTGCAGGAGCTGCCCTGCTTTGACAACTCGATAAAGATGGATCATTTTCTCACGAGTGAACTTGACCTATTTTTCCACAATTTGATCATTGGATTCATGTTGTATGTAGTCGGGGTTGAGCAATCTTGGTTTCATCTCTTCTACTATCTATGAGGTGTCCAATAATGGTGCAAAATAATGTTGAAGGAGATCCACATTGAAAAATAGGTGCATGCCTAGGAAAGGAGGAATGTTGAGCTCAAAATAGTTATCACCCACAGCCATGGTGATGGTGTACAACCCATAAGAGAGTGGGTGAATCTTCCAATGGGGTACGATAAGGAATTCTTTCTACAAATGCATCCAAACTTTGTCACCCACCTTAAACTTATGTTGCACCTGATGTTGATCATGGCGTTGCTTGTACTTGTCATTAGACTTTTGTAGGATATACTGAACCTGTTGGTGAATGTGATGGATATTCTCAATGAACTAGGTGGATTTTTAATCTTCATTTGGATCAGGATATGAGTCGTTCGAGGTGACTGCAAGGCACAGTGCAACATCTATGGGACCCAATGGTGGAATCCCAACCCCACCTGAAAGGGGTTGTGGCCAATTGAGCTATGTAGTGCTCAGTTGTAGATATGATGGAAATAGGTAATACTATCATCCCATGTGCGAGGGTTCTTAGAATTATGCATGTGCAAGATATGCATGATCATTCGATTTACAACCTCATTTTGGAAATTAGTCTAGGGGTGGAAGGATGTGAATTTTTTGAGCTTGGTGTCTTACAGTGACCATAGGCTCGACCATAATGTGCTAATAAATTGAATGTACCAATCTGAGACAATGGTTTTTGGGATTCCAAAATGTACCTAGACTCTTTCAAAGAAGAGATTGGCAGTGGCCTCTGTTGTGATGCTCTTCTTACAGGCGACCTGAATCGCCATCTTAGAAAAGTGATCCACAACCACAAAAACATAGTCATTTCCCCGCTTGGTGGATGAGAGGATCGACATGTAGTCCATTGAGATGGATTCCCATGGTCTGTCAGGAGTAGGAAGAGGGGTGTACATGCCCTATTTCTTAGTGGTCAGTTTGGCAATAACGCAAGCAGTGTAGGAGATGATATACTTGTTCACCTCCTGTCGAAGTTTCATCCAGTAGAAATGTTTCTGTAGAATTTCCACTGTCTTTTCAACTTTGAAGTGTCTTGCCACCCAGATTTTGTGGGGCTTTCGAGATCAGGTTTTCTCTCTCACTTGATGGAACGTAGATATGGCCCAGACAACACAACATTCCATCTTGAAGATGGAAATTAGTGACAAATACGTTTGTTCCCAACATTTGTTAGTTGGTGGCGCAGTCAGGGTCTATCTCATATATTTGGGGCCATCCAAAGGTATCATGGTCGAAAGCATCTATCATCATGGTGAGTGCCATTAATGGTGGTCTACTGAGGCAATCAGTGATGCAGTTGGTGTTTCCTATTTTATAGTTGATGTTGAGGTGGATTTTATACAAGTATATGGAACACTTCTCATGGTAGTCATTCTACAATTTTCCTTGTGTCTGCATGAACTGCAATGGATTATGATAAGTGTGGATGACTATCTCCTTCCCAATAATGTAATGTATCCATTGGCAGCAGGCTTTCACAATGGAGTACATTTCTTTGTCATAAGTAGGGTACTTACGGATAGCATATAATAGTGTCTCACTATGATAGGCCATGGGGTGGCCATGCTGAGTGAGAACGGAGCCCACAACATAGTTTGAAGAAACTGTCTCGATCTCAAAGGGTTGTTGCAGGTCCGATAGTGAAGGTATTGCAGCTAAGCAAGAGCGCTTCTTCAAATCATTGAACGCTTGTTTTTGGGACTGGACCCACACAAATTTCTCTTTACCACCACCCCTGGTTACTTCGTTGAAGGCCCATGTAATATGGGAGAATCCCAACACGAACATGCGGTAGAAATTGGCAAGGCCCAGGAAACTCCGAAGCTCAGTGAGTGTGGTTGGAGTTGGCCAATCGGATGACTTTGATCTTGGTTGGGTCCACATGTACACCATGCTTATCAACAATGTATCTCAGGAAATGGACCATTTCCATGCTGAAGGAGTGTTTTTCCAAGTTTTCATATACCTTGTGCTACCGCAGGGTACGCAAAACATGTTGAATATGTTGCAAGTGTTCTGTCCAGTTCTTGTTGTAAATGAGTATTTAATCAAGATAAATCACTACAAAAGTATTGGTAAATGGTCACAGGATTTGTTCCATCATCCTAATGAAAGTGGTTGGAGCATTTTTCAAGCCAAATGGCATGACCAACCATTCGAAAAGACCTTCCTTTGACTTGAAGGCATTCTTCCATACGTCTGTCTTTTCTATTGGGACTTGGTGGAATCCAAACTTCATATCAATCTTACAGAAGTATTTGGACCCCATGAGTTGATCAAGGAGGTCATCGATTTAGGGAATTGGGTACCAGTTTCTAATTGTGATTTTATTCAGGGCCCGATAATCAATGTAGAGTGTTAAGGTCCTAACCCGCACATAGGTAGATTAATGTATTCGGATGTAATAAAGGTCAATATTAATAAGACCTTTCAATAAAATAGAATAAGGCGGATGTAAGAAGACCTAATAGAAGCTTCCGCTTCTAGAAGGA
>ML793492.1:140331-186797 GCA_009831015.1 Picea engelmannii | reverse complement strand
TTTCTGTTCAAGTGTTATTTCTGTTGCTATTTCGTATATCATTTCTGTGTATTGTGAAGATTATGCTGGATATTTCACTGTTATTCTGTTATTTCTAGCATTTCATTTCTGTTCTGCATATTTTATATATCTGGTATCTTGCATAGAGTCATTAGGTTCCATATTTCTTTTGTACCAACATGATCGGGATCCCGCAAGGTGATGACATGGTACATATGTTCCCCTTGTAGAGAATTTGTTTGATCTACCACTTGATCTCCTCATTCTCTAACAAAGAGGGGAACTATACTAGCCCTTTGGGAAGCAGTGTGGTGGGGCTCAAATTGATGGGGTGCTTGACCTGACAATGCATAGGTACCTCGGTAGGTGAGGAGAAGATATTTGAGTATGCTTCCAAAACATTATCCACTTGCTTCTTCTATGTGGAGAGGTCGGTCGTGGATACCTGTTGGCAGCCAATCAACATTTTTCCATTGTCTTATAAGCTGCCTACACCAATGTTTTGCAAACATCAATTTTTCGTCGCAATTTTCAAATAAACGACATTTTCATTTTATGCGACATTTGCACATTTGCCTTCATTTTGTTTTCACAATTGTAAGCGTGAAAACTTCATCTTTCGAAGTCGCATTAAAATCATTATCTAAACTGTCGTCATCTCTTTTGTCGATATGCCTATTGCGCTTACCTTTTATTTATCATTATATAGTTGGCAAGGTCCTTTGAATGGTACTCATGCTTCGATTGATTATGTAATTTGGTTTCATTGAGTTTGAAATGCACTGACATTTGCGTTTACATGTTTTTTATTTGACCTACTTGACCATTAGGTTCATAAAGATACATAGGGGTTATGGTTAAATATTTCTTTTAATATGATACCTAGGTTTGTGTTTTCATAACTATTGGCATGATGATTATATAAAAACTATTGACACATTGGTTAAACTCTTGATATGAGTTGTTACAATACATTGGCGCATGGTTAAACATTTGGTATTGGTTTTAAATTGAATGTTGATGGTTTGAAACTATGGTATAACGTTGATTGCACTCGTTTTTTTATACACTTACCATTGTTTCATTGGTCAGCCAAGTGACATGATTGTTAAATCATGCTATAATGGGTTGAACAGCTATGAACGCCGGCGGTGGTACTATTGTCAATAACTATTATGCATGGCAGAGATAAACTCCACCACCTTCGCACGCTGACATTTATGCCTATCCCTTATCCTCGTTCACCTCTATTAGCCCGAGTAACCCTTCATGCAATCTGCTCCTATGTGTGCTATGATCCAAACCGTGGACATACCGTGTGCTCGGCTCCATGGCACCAGTCGTGCGAATCGAGACAAACGACAACCAAGCCTTGCTATTATTTGATAATGTCCGAAAGGACTTGGAGGATAACAGATGGCTCACCTTCGTGCAATGATTTGAGGGTTTTAATATCTGTGTGGTGTAGCAGTTCTCCCTAACTTTTGATGGCTGTAGAGCCAAGGTGGGTGACATACAGTTGGAAATCGATGAGAAGTTTATTAGTTCTGCTACAGGGTTACCTGCCACAGGCCAATGTTGGTTCAAAAATTCAAAAGTGGAAGAGGTTCCTTGGCCACTTTTGTTCGTCTCGCAAAAGGTCACCTCTTGTGACAAAGGTATGCCCATATCTATGCTAAAACCATGATGGCACGACATTTTCATAATAATTAAGCAATTTGTGACCTGTGAGGGTCGATATGGACTCGTCTTTCTCTACCACCTGCGTTTGTTAATGAATTTTATGGGATACTCGTTGAATATGCCCTTTTACTTTCATCGTAGCCTATATAAAATGTCGAAAAGGTTTAAAAGGTAGAAGGATGACAGTAGCCTGTTCCACCATGGACTTATCAAACTTATCATTGTTTATCACTTGAGTTTACATGGTGATAGTTGGAGAGATTTCATCCCTCGAAATGGTTTTGATGATACATAACCTATCTAGGTTGACAAGCCTGTGGTAAATAAAACCAAGGTCGAGCCGCCTGTGCCCTTCTATACCCTACTGCCTCCTCCTAAACCCTCAGCCGACCCTGATGTTGACTTATCTGACGCTGTAATTGAGAAGGTTGAGACTATTAAAATACCTGTGAGCAAAACGCCCAAGGCTAACCCTACTGCTGATTCCAAGGGTAAAAAGAATGCTCGGATGATTTCGAGAATGGATAGGAATAAGCCTAAACCTACTATCGAGAAGAAACCTATTGTCCTTAGTGAGGATTCAGACTCTGACATAGAACATTTTCTAGCCTGTGAGTACCCTTACTCATAGGGTTTATGCCCCGAGCCACCTTACGATTTCGTGTCGAATCTCCCCCCTTGCCTAAGAAACAATCCCAGTTACCCGGGGATTAAACTGCCTAATGAAACCCTCAGCAAACAAATCAAACCCTCACCCACACTTTCAAACCCCACACAGTCTTCCTGTGAACAATTTGATTTGTGGTTGGAACGATACTACATTGACATCCCCCTACTTCAATCGAAAATATAATCACTAGAAAATCAAGTTGCAGTGTTAACCAGTCAAAGAGACAAGCTTCAAGCAACTGATAGGAAGCAGAAGACAACTGGATCTATAGTTTTCAAGAATGTTGAATCGGCCACAACAATTATCAACTCCAAACTGTCGCGATCAAGATTTCTGCTCGCTATATAGGTATGGATTTTGATATCATTTTAGTTTTTGTGAATGACCAGGATTGATATAGTGATTGGAATTTGGTCTTCGAATAGCTCTGTTTACATTTTGAAATGGCTCTGTTATAATGTGTTCATCTTGTATATTTTTCGCTTTGCTAAAAATAAATGGAATTTCGTTGATCATTCCCAGTTTAGCGATGGATAGATTTTTATTGGATTTGAATGGTTTTCGTTTGGATTTGATTTGTTCCTTTGTATAATTGAGTTAACGAAACTGATGGTTTTCTTTCAATTGAATTCGTTTTTGTATCTTCCTTGAACAGGAAGATTTTCATACTCAATTTAGGATACGATCATGTTTGGATTTGAGTTCGTTATGGTTCGTATGTTGTGATTGGCAAATGATTTAAATGAGTTTTGTTGTTACGATCTTGTAATATGTTGTGTCATGTAATCTTCTAAGAACAAGAATACAACTCTGTTCGGCTTCAATTCAGAAAGAACGACTCTGTTTTTATGAAAACAATGCTCTCATTTAAGCCTGTGCAAGTGTGCCCGAATCATGGAATGGTTTTGATTTGTAATAACTATGTGAAAACCTTAGTTGTTCGATTCACTCTTATTCTAATTGGATTATCCCATATCTTGAGTTGGCAAGATCGTTTTATGAGTTGGATTCCGATTATAATTTCTGCTCTGTCTGATTTTAAATTTGTAAAACGAATCGGTCAAACCCAGTTATAATTCGTTTGATTGGAAGGATTTTGATCAAAGTCAATCTGTCATGTTTTCCCAATGTGCAATAACAAATGACCAGATAATTCTTTCAAATTTTGTTACCAATTAATTGATCCTGTTATGACTTCATTTGAATTGATTTTCATGCCATCTTGAGTCGATCCACTCATGGCATGAATCGTTTGCTATGTCAATATAGTTATAATGATCTGAAAATGATCTTGTTGGATTCGATCATATCTCCTGTTTAACAATTTCCTACGATTTGTTTTGATTATATCGGTTTCAATTGGATATGAAATGATTTCACAACTGTTGATTATGATTATGTTCGTTCGATTTTGTGGTAACAAGAGAAACAAAGTACGGGTATCTCTGTAGTCATTTGAGTGACTTTGATTCTGTTTGATTTCGAATGGTATAAAATAATTAAATTGAATGATTCGTTTTCAAATAGCTATTGGATGTTAATTGAATTTGATTCTTTTAAAGATTCTTAATCGATTTTAATGCTGATTCTGTGTCTTATTTAGACCAGCTACAGAATCGCAAGATTCTGTAGCTAGTCTATAGAATTTGACTTTTTACCATTTTATTAATAAAAGATCCTTCTAACATGTCTATTTTTGACCCTTTTCAGGTGAATTCAAATTGCATGGGACTTGATGGACAGGCTAGGGGAATATTTCTGTATTTTAGTTTTATTGTAGGTTCCTAGTTTAGTCAAAATTGGGATATCTTCCCAGATTTTCTGTAAACAGTTTGATAACTTCTACAGGGATGTTTTACCCTGTAGAAGCTCTTTAAATACTTATTATTTTTGTAATAAGGCGCATCCTCACTTGTGGGAGAACCAAGCTACGGATTCCTGATACAAACTGAGACAAAAGTTGATGTTCTGCTACAACTTTCACTTTTCATAATATCAATCTTTTGTTTCAAGTTTAAACATGTCATTAGCAATTGATTATAGACTACTTTAGCTATCATAGTCTTTTGCAGAATGATGTGATTTAATTAATATGATTCATGTCTGATTTCTTTCAATACTTAAAAATACAACAATTACTCTATTCAATTAATGAATGACAGATTTCTCTTCTTCATTAATTGAATTATTTCATATAAGTCTTTGCATACAGGTTTATCTAACTGTGGAGATTTATAAATCATATGATTGTTGTGATTTTTATGTCTTGTTTGTCCTGTAATCAAACTTGAAGAGAACTGTAGCTATCGTTTACGAGAAGCTCCTGGATAATTCGGTGCGGGTTTCCTCCCTCCAGTCAGCTAAGATAATCATCATACACAGGACAAATCTGGAGCATTCCTCTAGGTCAGTTTGTGATTTATTTTCGTTAGTTTAGTATAATATTAGTAGTTTAGTTAAATATATGTTAGTTAGATTTGTAGTTAGAATTAGTATATTAGTTTCTTAGTTTAGTTAGTTTTCGTTTTATTTCTGTTCATAAAAGTATAAAATCAATAAAAAATATATCTCTCTGCCTTAGGATAGAATGCAAATGAGTTTTTCAGGTTTCATTTAAATCTGTAAATTGTAGATATTGTACATTTTGTGAATAAGATTTATTTATGTTAGTAGTTAGATAGTTAATTAGTTAGAGTTAGTATAGTATTAGTTAGTAGATTGTATATATATAATAGTTAATTTTGTTTTAGTTTGTTTTATTTATTTATAGTTAGATTAGTTATTGTAGATTAGTTTTCTTTTTTTTGTTTTCTTAGGACCTTAGATCGACTAATGGATCCGCTAAACTTGTCAGGGCGGTTCATCCCAAACGGCTTGGGTTATTAGACAACCCCGGACCGGTTCCACTCTCTCAGTTGACGGACGGTCAATTTCGCCCGTCAACAATACCCTGGATTTGGCTGTGATATTTTTCTCATTCTTAGAGAGAATCCCGAAGAAGAAAAAATTCCCCGTCATAGAGATGACCTTCTTGCATTTCTTGGTAGAGATCAAAGAAATATCACTAGGTGGGACTGCCTCTGGTATCCTGTACAATTTCTTGTTCAAAGTAATAATAACACTACGATGCCTAGACTCATATACAACATGGCATTTCCATAAATATGGTTGGCCCAAAATAACATTACAAACTTGAAGAAGGGAAACATCAAACAATACCTCGTCTTCGAAGGGCTTGATGTCGTATGACAGGTGACATTCTTGGTTGACGTGGATGTCGCTTCCTTAGTGGGGCCATCCGATGGTGTAGGACTATGGGTGCGACATGTTTGGTAGGGAGAGTTGCTTGACAACCTTTGATGAGATGAGGTTACCTCTATCATTGATGAAATGCAGTAGGGTACCCTTCACCCACATTTGTGAATGAAAACATGCTCTCCTGCCTCTGGCTCGTCGGGTTCATTGGGTTGGAGCTTGGTGGTAGCAACAGTAGCACTGGGTTCTGCGTCAATGATTCATATCCCACTTTCTAGTTCTGACTTAGAGTCATAAACCGCATCTAATAAAAATTATTTCACCGCAGCCACTAACAATTGCTTTGAGCGGCAATCAACAGTTTTATGCGAGGGGATCTTATGGAAGTCACACCACTTCTCGGTATCTTTATTTGTATTTCCGGTTTCCTTCTTTGCTTACGGTCTAGACTGGTTGTCCTAAGGCAGTCTGTCTTTTCTCTGTCCTTTTTTCTGCAGTTTGGGGCTTCCATTTCCTGGATTTTGCTGTGAGGGGCTCCCAGGCCCAAATTTTTGTGTCTTTTGTTTGAGTTTCTACTCAATTTTGATGGCATATCGGTAGTCCACAACCAAGGATGAGATTTACATAAAATCCATTTCATCCTGGATGTATCTATGCAAACTGTCGCAATACTTGAGCACCATATGTCGCTCAGAATATTTGATACCCAACTTGGTGCGCAAGGTATGGAAGATATTTGTGAACTTGGGCATTACTTGGTCTCTTTCCTACCACAGTGTAGTCCATTTTGTATACAGGTCATCATAACTTCCAATATGGTAGTATTTTTCCTTAATAACATCCCTGAAGGAATTCCAGGTGACTGCAATTGTAAATTATGAGGGTTCCTCTTTTTTCTTCTTCTCACAAAAAGTTTCCCACCAATCTTTGACATGGGGAGCAACTTTGAGGAGCGCAAAAGTAATATTTTCTCTATTTGAAAGTCATGGACATACAAATAACCTCCTAGAAGATTCAACCATGTGTCTACAACATCTGCATCTATCTGATCTTCAAATATAGGAATATCTAAGTTGATTTCTACCTTGAAGGGGGCGACGCCTCTGTTTGAAGAAGATGCTTCACCTGTTGGTAGTTGTCGAAGGATTTGTGAAAAACTATCCATCATCTCATTCCTTTGTTGCATGAGGGATTCCTCGAGCAACATTTGAAGCGATCTCCTGTCTTGTTGTCTTTATTTTCTCCCTCCATGAGAGGTCACTTGGGTGTGAGAGATATTTTTTCCTTGTTATCCCCCACTTTTAGGGATAACTAGGAGATTATGTCTCAAGCCCCATAGGTCCTAGACATGGAGTACCGAGAGCCATATCAACTTGACGATGGCCCTAGCGATCCAATATTTTCTTCCTTTCAACACCTCCACTTTGTCAAGAAGTAGCAGCATCCATCACCTCGGCTTGGTCCTATATCATAGATGGTTCTTGCTCCATGAGGTAATGAATCTGGGTATCATGGTATGTGTCACTCTAATCCTCAAAACCTTTGAATATGTGCATATAGTTATTTTTGTTTCTAACGGGTGCTTGGATATTATACTTATCCACTTGACCATGTCTGGGGGGAATGACAAGATGCCCTAGTAAGCCTGTGCCCATAGGTTTTGAGTTTCCACTTGGGGGATCCATGAAGATTCATCATTTTCTCCCATCATACTTACCAATTTCCATATTACTTCCCTCTCATCCATCCCTTTAAATTGGTCTGGGCATTGGGTGTTCCAATCATTTAAGGGTTTCACCTTGCCTTGTGGGAATAAGGGGCTAAAGGCCTAGAAGGTGAAAGCAAGCTGGAAAAATATTAAAGCCTAAAAATAAAACCTTGACATGCTTCTCCCAGGGATCTTTGAGAAAGAAGTAAACCTTTTCTCAGCAATAAACATGAGGGACACATAAAATAATAAAACAAGACCTAGTCAGAGGATAGGGGGTCTCATAACAAGCCAACCTAACAGGTCCATGGGTACCTAGCGGTATGACACTACTAGCAGCTGGTTACCACACCAGAGTAGTGGCTCTTGGTTGCACAGCCAAGAGAAAGGGGGTCTCATCATGAGCCAACCTTCTCATTTCCATGAAAGTACTTGTGGGTAACATTTCCACCAATGGTCACCATGCCGGGGAAGTGTCCCCTAATTAGCTTCTTGAAATAAAAAAGAAAACAGAGAAATAAGAATAAAAGGCATGAATGGGCTTGGAAACATTTGCATCCAGGGTAGGTGTGACTCGCCTTCTATAAAGGAACTCACAGGTAAGCCCTGCATTTCCCTTATTTCACTACACCCCTTGTTAGGACATCCCTTATCCACCTGACCCATTTACATGAATTGGATTTAATCTCTTCCAGAAACATACCTTTTCTAGTGGACACTAGCCCAATAGGATTCCTTGTCACTTCCTCCAAACTTTCCTTGCAGATTTGTATAATGTCTTTGAGAACTTAACTAGGTAAAAGGGGTTTTATGCACATGTTTAATAATATTGATGATTAGATGTGATTGAAATTGTTATGATCCCTGTGACTTATGAGCCCATGGAGGGCGTATCTGTTGATGTGCAGGATCATACCCGATGGACAGGTACCATATTGGACATGTACACATGGGGAGATGATTAGTTCAGACCTCCTTCGGGATGAAGAGAACACAAGATGGATGTTGAGACCCCAGCCGGGGGAAGAGACAGGATAAAGAGTTTTCACAAGGGAAGATCATAACATTCCACCAGAGGCAACTAAGAAGACTTGTACCCAGGGGAGTTCTTCCCTCTCCACTGAGACGTTGGCTTTGGAAGTCCCATGACATCACCTATGACCTCCTATGAATTCATCCAATGATATGCGAGTGTGGGAGGCAATTATGGCATGATTGGCATGTGTGGTAGCTTCCAGAGGCCCAAGAAGGGCTAACGTTTTGCTCTAGGAGGCCACATTTTCCCTAGAAAGGGATAACGTCACCCTAAAGGGGCATGACGTCCTCATTATTTTTTGATTACGGTTTTATTATGACATTTTAGTGTGAAACAATGTTATTTGGTATTTTGGCCTTGTCGGCCTTTTGGTGACCTAAAATTTAATTAAGGTCACTTGTTATTATATAAATAGAGAGCTAAAACTCTATAATTTTCATCATCTTTCACTCACACATCAGTGAGGCATGAAATTTGTGCCCTCTTCTAGGGTTTTCACTGAAGTTTTGAGGCACACTTGTTGAAGGAGACGTTTTCTTGGAATTTTTGGCATTTCTCTTGGTGGAAGGTTTACAACTAGGGTTTTGCTACATGAATTCTCGGTTTATGTAAGTGAATTTCTGCAACACTTCTTTATTGAATGGTTATACTTCTTTATTGAATGGTTATACTTCTTTATTGAATTTCTGCAATATGCATAGTTTCTCTGTTGCTTTGTCTCGGGCACGTATACTTTTTTTGGTTGTTACTTATATTTATTGGCTGGTTATCCAGGACTTTCTAATCGATGGTGACTTGTGAGGGGGGAAATATCATTTATGATTTTAATAATTTTCCTTCTCAAAACCCCAGTTCATCGAGGACTTCTCCCTTGGGCCTTACCTCCCTAAAAACAAAGAGTTATCCCATTGAGGTGACAATGGTGGGATAGGATCAGTTACGCTCGTTTTCTCTCCTTTCATCCATCTTTTATTTTAACTACAAATTGTGCGATAACATTTTGGCGCCACTGTCAGGGAACAATGAGTCAATTCTCCTCAATATGACACTTTTTGGTAAGCCTTTCCTCAAGAGTCTTTATCTTACAGTCTTACCTAGTGACTCCACTAAGGGTGATTCCCTTTACCTCTTTTGATAATTTGAAGAAAATTATCTGGTGACTCCACTGATGACGAAGACAACTATGACTTCTCAATGGGACTTGGGAAACTTCACACCTTTTGACATGAGTAAAATATCAGGATACCCTCGACATATTCCCCTGAAGTACAAAAAGTGGCTCCCTAGATTCACTGGTAGTGATGGGGAAAGATCTGACTATCACATGAGTAATTTTTGGGATTTCTTTCAACTCCACCCTATCAGTGATGATGCAGAAGACTTAGTAATGAAACTTTTCTCTGTCACTCAGCATGGAAATGATAGAAGATGGTATGATAATCTTCCAGCCGCTAGCATCACATCTATGGACCATTTAGAAGAAACCTTTCTCATGAGTTCGGGCATGAAATTGGAAGATATCCAATTATTACTTAAAGTACTCGAATACATAAGACAAACAGAGGATGAGACTGTTAGGGATTTCAGGGTCATGTTTCAGATGTTGCTATACCAGATTCCTAGAAGCCATTTTCTTGAAGACAAGTACGTCATGTGTCTCTTTACCAATGCACTTCTGGGGCATTTGAGCTTCCTTGTCAATAAAAAGGGTCCAAAAAAACTCACATAAGATTATAACATGGATATAAAGTTGAGGAAAATATCTCCTTGTTCACGAAATAACATCCCTTTACCCTAGATGCCTCTAGTTTGGAGAGATTAGTTTCCCTTGAGATCTTTACTGAAAATTCACAAGAAAGAAGGGAACAAATTTTTAACCAGCAGAATGAAGACATGGTTGAGAAGTTGGAACCTAAGAAAAATGATGAAGTATCAACCTGTGATCCTCCCTCTAACAAATCCATCCACAAACCTTTCCTCCCTGCACAACAACAAGACAATGAGGTTAGTTTCTTTCCTTTTCAGTATGTTGAAGATACCTTGTTCCATGATTCAAAGAGTGAAGGAGGAATGGAATCCCTAAAAGAAGTATATCTTCCCTGATGTACAATTAATGATGATGGGACAGTTCATGAGGATGAAATAATCACGCATGTTTAAGACATCCAAGTCCTCAAATCTCATGCAAAAGAAGAAATAGTAAGTTACCCTCCTCCTCATGATTTTGATGATGCTCTACTTTATGATGGGGAATATAAGGAGGAGATAAATGAGTCCTTGAATTCTTCAAATCCTGCATGTTATGACATAGATAGTGACATGGTTGATAACATTGATGAGTTCATACATGTTGGGAGATGTAGGTGGGATATAGTTGGTTATGATATGGATCCCATCTATGACATTGAGAGTCATTTCCAAGTGTTTCCTTTATAATTATCACAATGGGTTACTCTTGACCAGTGGCAAAAAGGAGATGACAATTTTACCCATACTTTTCAAACACCCAAGTATGACCTAGTACCTTGTTTTCCTGGTGATTTCTAGTCTTACCTTGAGGGTTTTGATGAGAACTCCTCTGAAAACTTGGATTATTTCCATGAATATGATTATCAACCACCGTTGAGCTTAGGTATTGATAAGAGTAAGGACCTTCTTTGCTTAAAGAAGGATCCTTGTGACAACTTTCCCCAGCCATCTCCGATTACTTTACTTTGTTGTGTCTCTAGAGGTGTAGTTGGGGAATATGTTTTTGATGTTGATTTTCCTCTGGGGAAAACCCTAGAATCCAAGGGTTGGTTGAATACTACAAGTTTAATTCTGTCATCTTAGTGTTTCAACTTTCTCTGAAGAATTTTCCAGTCATTTACTAGATCATTGTCGATCCCTTCCCAGGCTTCAGATTATGGGAACGTCCTAGGTAGCCAGCTTGAAAACCTTTTGAGTCAGTTTTCTGAGCCTTTGACTTTTCATGATCCCTTCTTGAAGTGGATCGAGCACTTTCCGCAGATAATAAATTGGAATGATTTAATCCCTCCCACCCGCCTCCCTGAGTTAGACTTTATGATTTCTGATGTTACTATGCATTCTCTAACCCATGTTGTTTTTCTGCTTAACTTATGACTATTTTGGCTTATGATGAAGCCCAGTGGAAGGTATTATGGGACGTTCCTAGATTGGTTTCAGTAGTATTTTGACTACATATGAAATCCAACGAGAAGTTAAGTAGGCATGCATTTGAATTGATTATATATACCATTTTCATTGCAAACTAGAGTAGTTTCTTTCACATCTGTAGATATGTTTTCTTTCAGTTTTATATATGTGAACTGGGGTGATATCACCACCCCAAATGATTACTAATAGTTTCTATTGATATCAATAAGGTTACATGTTATGCTAGATATGTTGAGGTTATCATGCGCTCTACGGTAAGCACATTTCTCCGAATTGGAGCCAGATGTTATCCCCCACTTTTAGGGATAACTAGGAGATTGTGTCTCAAGGACCATAGGTCCTAGACATGGAGTACCGAGAGCCAAATCAACTTGAGGATAGCCCTACAGGGCCCATCTTGTATTCCTTTCAGTGCCTCCACTTTTTCAAGTAGCACAAGCATCCATTGCCTCAACTTGGTCCTATATCAGAGATGGTTCTTTCTCCATGAGGTAATGAGTCCGGGTATCATGGTATGTGTCACTCTAATCCTCAAAACCTTTGAATATCTGCATCTAGTTATTTTTGTTTCTAACGGGTGCTTGGATCTTATACTTATCGACTTGGCCATGTCTGGGGGGAATGACATGATGCCCTATTAAGCTTGTGACCATAGGTTTTTATTTTTCATTGGGGCATCCATGAAGAGTCATTGTCTGCTCCCGTCATACTTACCATTTTCCATCTTACTTCCTGCTCATCCATCCCTTTACATTGGTCTAGGCATTGGGTTGGCCAATCATTTAAGGGTTGCACCTTACCTTGTGGGAAGAAGGGGATAAAGGCATAGAAGGTAAAAGCAATTTACAAAAGATAAAAAACTAAAAATAAAACCTCAAGATGCTTCACTAAGGGATCCCCGATAAAGCAGTAAAATGCTTCTCAGCAAGAAACAAGAGGGACCCATAAAATAATAAAACAAGACCTAGTCAAAGGATAGGGGGTCTCATCACGATCCATCCTATTAGGTCCATGGGTACCTAGCGGTATGACACTACTAGCATATGGTTACCACCCATGAGTTCTGGCTCTTGGTTGCATGGCCAAGAGAAAGTGGGTCTCATCACGAGACAACCTTCTCATTTCCGTGAAAGTACTTGTGGGTAACATTTCCACCACTGGCCACCACGCTAGGGAAGTGTCCCCTGATTAGCTTCTTGAAAGAAAAAATCAAATAAAGAAATAATAATAAAATGCATGAGTGGGATTGGAAACATTTGCATCCAGGATAGGTGTAGCCCGCCTTCTACAAAGGCGCCCACAAACATCCCTTTTCCAGTGGACACTAGCCCAACAGGACGCCCTGTCACTTCCTCCAAACTTTCCTTGCAGATTTGTATAATTTCCTTGAGCACTTGACTAGGTAAAAGAGGTTTTATGCACATGTTTAATAATATTGATGATTAGATCTAATTGACACTGATATGATCCTTGTGACTTATGATCCCATGGAGGTGTATCGTTGATGTGAAGGATCATACCCAACGGACATGTACCATATTTGATAAGTACACATGGGGAGATGATCAGTCCGGACCTCCATAGGGCTTAAGAGCCCACCATATGGATGATGACATCCCAGTAGGGTGTAGAGATAGGAAAAAGTGTTTTCATCGGGGAAGAGAAGAACGTTCCACGAGAGGTAGTTGAGCAGAACTATACCCAGGGGGGTTGTTCCCTCTCCACTGAGACATTGGCCTTGGAAGGCCCATGACATCACCTATGACCTCCTATGATGTCATCCAATGATATGGGATTGTGGGAGGCAGTTGTGGCATGATTGGCACATGTGAAATCTTCCAGAGGCCCAAGAAGGGCTAATATTTTTCTCTATGAGGCCACATTTTCCCTAGAAAGGGATGATGTCACCCTAAAGGGGCATGATGTCCTCATTATTTTCTTGATTAGGGTTTTATTATGACATTTTAATGTAAAACAATGTTATTTGGTATTTTGGCATTGTCGACCTTTTGGTGACCTAAAATTTAATTAAGGTCAGTTGATATTGTATAAATAGAGAGCTAAAACTCTCTAATTTTCATCATATTTCACTCACACATTAGTCAGTTCTGAAATTTGTGCCCTCTTCTAGGGTTTTGGCTGAAATGTTGAGGCACAGTTTTTGAAGGAGACTTTTTCTTGGCATTTTTGGCATTTCTCTTGTTGCAAGGTTTAGAACTAGGGTTTTGCTACATGATTTCTTTTTTTATGTAAGTGAATTTATGCAATACTTCTTTATTGAATGGTTATGGTACTATTTACTTGCATTTGTTATTATAATTTTCTGAATTGAAACCCTAGGTGACAAGCACATGCTAAGGTCCTTGTCTCATGTCCCTACTAAGATTAAGAGCCATTTTATTGCTGAAGTAAGATAGAGCCTTACCATAGCAACACTCTATCCATATTATTCTCTCCTAGCCATTTTTTCACTTGTTATTGATCTAAGGAGGAGGAAAATGCATCAAGGCCTAGGGTTTCTACACCTTGCTGAGTCGTTTCCCTTAGGGTTTGATAGATGAAGCCTTGCTTTAGCAACACTTCATATTCAAAATCTCTTGTCTTCAACCCTACAATTATTACTCAAGCTAGCCTATTTTCATCTTGCCATTAAGACAAAGAAGGAGGAGAAAGAACTAAGGCATAGGGTTTATACACCTTAGTGAGCCTTTCCCCCCTAGGGTTTCATTGTTGAGGCCTTGATTTAGAAACACCTCAACATTTAACCCTCTTTTCTTTGGCAATATCATTATCATTTCATCCCTTCAACATTTGCAACAATTTTACTCCATTTTCCCTAATAACGCATTGATCTAAGACATGTTGTGTTGAGTACCTTGACAATACAAACATCAAATACCTTGAACAACTACTAACCCTTCTAACCCTAATTTTAGACTAATATCTACTAACCCTATTGATGCCATTATCTACTTGAGTTATCTTTATACATTGCAACATGTATATCTTTAAAAGCAATTGAATGATTAGCTAAGGTGTTGTTTCTTGATATTGATATTGTTACATTGATTTCCATTAGCATTTATTGTGAAGTGACATATATTATAATTAGTGCTATTGTACATCATTGAATTGCTTCATCAATATTTTTTATCAATTGCTTTATATCAAAAGTCCATGATTATATGAAGTACTAAACAAGCAAGTGATCTTGCATATGCATAGTTTCTTTGTTGCTTTGTCTCGGGTAGGTACAACTTTTTTGGTTATTACTTATATTTATTGGCTGGTTAGTCAAGAATTTCTAATCGGTGGTGACTTGTGAGGGGGAAATTATCACTTAGCCTTTTAATCCTTTTCCTTCTCAAAACCCCAGGTCACCGGGGACGTCTCCCCTGGGCCTTACCTCCCTAAATAGAAAGAGTTATCCCATTAAGGTGGAAGTGGTGGGATAGGCTCAATTACACCATTTTTTCCTCCTTTCATTCATCTTTTACCTTAACTACAAACTATGTGATAACAGTCCTCAAGATAACCAAGATCAAGACCCAATACTTTGTACCCTGACCTCGTTGGGGACATGCATTAAGAACAACAAGGAGAATACTGATATGATACCAATGATCCATATTTATGAGAAGAATGAAATGAATACAGATTATTCTCAAAATATTCTTAACACAGAATAACATATATATAATAAAACTAGTTTCTATTCAATAAGGAAATAGCTAAAACTCTAAAATGCAGCGGAAAACAAGCTTTCTAGAATGGTGGCAGCTTATCTCTGATAAGATATGTGACGCCTCAACTCATTCACTACAACATTATTACAATTAGTCTCTTAAGGCCTTTTTACAATAAACATGAATGTCAAAAACCCTAGACATCCAAAAACCTAACCCTAGGAGATGAAGCGACAAAAGTCATGTGGGCTATGTTTTGGTAAGCTAGCACATCAACTTCCCGAGGTCGTAACTTTTGCATACGATCTTCGTTTTAGGCACATAATGTCCCATTCCAAAGGTATATATAAGGAATACACATGTTGTCATCATAATTGGAATTTATTTGTAGTGTAACTATGGAGAACCCTAAAAACATTGTTTAGGGCCTCAAAACCGCCCTGAAAGTGAGGGACCCCAAAACTAGGAAAAACTTGTCGAACTGGAAAACTGCCAAAATGAGCTAGTTGGAATAGGTGGGAGGCCACTGACATCCATATAGATCACTAGAGTATTTAATTTCCTTTGGTTTATCACACCTTTACCTAGGGGAAGCTTTGCAAAATGGGGTGGATATCCCTTCATCAATAGATTTGGTCATGGGGAGTTCTTCCCTGGGGATAGTTTTTGCAATACTTTTCCTTTAAGGACTATGTTGTTACACATATAAATTCCTCACTTCGATAGTGTCGTACTTTCATTGTTGCAAGTTTTGTAATTTTCACAAGTGTCGTAAGTGTCACATTCACTTTTCCTAGGTATCACATCTCGAACGACACCATAAAAACAATTTATACAACACCTAAAACATGCTAGAAGAAGAAGCCCCATCATATGACAGTCGGAACAAGTTTTTAACCTAGAGAATTACTCATCTTTTTGACATTTTGGAAGATCATCGCTCCCCTTCTCATATATAGGGAGTGATATCACTCCTTGACCATGTTAAGGGGGAGCTACAACTCTCTATTTTAGAATTTAAGGGAGTGCTGTGTTGGTTGAGGGAATCTTGGAGGAAACCCCACTTTCTTCTAAAAACAACTATGGATGGGTTGGGTTAGTTTGGCTCGAATATGAATCCATGGCTGCATCTAAGGAATAAATCACAACTAATGGAGACATATCCTCAACCAATTCAAAAAATACTCAAGGTGGTTGAGCCCCTCAAAGCCTATAAATGGAGGCATTTCCATGGTGAAATGGAGGAGAAATCAACAAAGCATTGTTATTTTGATTGTGGGTATTTTGAGTAATGGTTGGACGAGGAGGAATTGGAGAAGCCTCTACAACACTATATGAATATTGTAAGTTTTTCCTTCTAAGTTCTCATTAATATACTTGTCCTATTTCCTTCATGTGTGTGTTTACATGTGCTTGTCTATGGTTGTCTTAATATGCATTGATGAATTGATTTTGTCTAGGATTTGGATTGAGATAATGGATTGAAGTGGCTAGGAAAAACATCATAAACAAGGTACATCACTCTTCCTCTCCTTCCATCTTCTTCGATGGAAAAAATGAATTTATAGGAATGGTAGTGTCCAAATTTTTTTTTTTTTCTTGGTATAGGGGTTTTTAATTAAAGGGAAAATTCACCTATCCTTAGCGATGGAGATCATTCGACTGATATATATGTTTAACATAGATCCACTTTGTATTTTTCTATGCATGTGTTCTTATCACATCGTATCTCCCTTGTGTATTCTTCTATGGCTATGATCAAATCAGGTCATAGAGGGATGGATCCGCAATGTATTTGTTGGTGGTTATGCTTTGAGTAACTTGTAATCCAAGCATAGGTATTCCTACCTCCAGGATGGAACATATATTAATATTGTTTGATGGTTTTTTGTAGCTTATACCAGGTTCTCCAACTCCATACCCTTTCTTATAAGACTCTACAAAGTGTTTCGGCCATCAATATTCCTCTTATGGCTTCACACTTTGGGGGGAAATATGTTACACACAAAAATTCCTCACTTCGCCAATGTCGAAAGTGTCGCGCGTTCATTTTCGCAAGTGTCGTAAGTGTCACATTCACTTTTCCTAAGTGTCACATATCAAATGACACCATAAAAATATTTGGTACAACCCCGAAAACATGTTAGAACAAGAATCCCACTTCATCTGACAGTCAGAAAAAGTTTTTTACCCAGGGAATTACTCATATTTTTGAAATTTTGGAAGATCAACTCTCCCCTTTCCATATAGAGGGAGCGTTAGTGCTCCTTTACCATGTTAAGGGGGCACGAAAGTGATTTTTTGTCCACTTTAAGGGAGAGTTGTGTTGGTCGATGTAATCTTGGAGGAAATCCCACTTTCTTCTAAAACAAACTATGGATGGGTTGGGTTAGTTTGGTGAGAATATGACTCCATGGATACATCTAAGGAAGAAATAAAAAATAATGGAGTTATATCCTCAACCAATTCCAAAAATACTCAAGGTGGTTGATCCTATCAAATCCTATAAATGGAGGAATTTCCATGGTGAAAAGGAGGAGAAATCAACAAAGCATTGTTATTTTGATTGTGGATCTCTTGAGAAAGGGTTGGGTGAGGAGGACTTGGAGAGGTTTTTGCAACACCATCTGAAGATTGTAATTTTTCCATTCTAATTTCTCATTAATATACTTGGCATGTTTCCTTCAAGTGTGTGATTTCATGTGCTTTCCTATGGTTTCCTTAATCTACATAGATGAATTGATTTTTTCTAATCCATTAGACTAGGAGAAAGTCGTTTGTCTTGTGTTTTCCATTGCAGGTATTGATTTTCAATAGGAGTCGGATTGATATCATGGATTGGAGCGGCTAGTAAAATGTCATAAATGGCGTACATCAAACTTCCTCTCATTATCTCTTTTTCAATGGACAAAATGAATTTATAGGAATGGTAGTGTCCAAATGTAATTTTATTTCTTGGTATAGGGGTTTGTAATCCAAGGAAAAATTCACCCATCCACAGGGGAATATTTCTGTAACATGTGCCTATCCCGAATATAAATCTCCTCGGAGGCATGTCCAATCGTGGGAGAAGCCACACTTCTAGTAGTGATTCCATTCCTAGGGGAACTAGTTGGGCCCTTCTTTTTTGGATTTGAAGCTGTGCAATAAGGACTACAGTCCTAATTTTAGTTTAACACAATTTGTGCAAGATATAGAAGAAGCTGGACAGTGGAGCAAGTAAAAGTAACAAAATTCAGTTGCAGAAAGGGACAATGCAATTCCAATGAGTAAAAATAAGCTACAATAGAACAAGAAATCATTCAATCCCAAATATATAAGATCCCTCTCAGCCTATTTATCAAATAGATACTATTGTAAAAATGTTGGGTTGTCTAGTGTTGATAGGCTGAGTTTTGTTGCTATTAATCAGATGTTGTTGTTGGGTTTAGTTGAGAAAATGTTCTGCAAATGTAATCTTTATACAGTTTTGGGTAAATAAATCTCTGTGACATGAGTCTGGAGTCAGAATTCTGTAACATGGTACAAATATATATCTCTGAGATTTTGTTTGATAAGTTCTGAAGCTAATAAATGAAAAAGGACCCAAAATTTTGAAATATAATGTTTCATACTGTGTTTGTGCTTATGCATTATATCTTTACAGTACTTCTTTATGCTTGATAAGATCAATATGATGTCTTTGTGTATGAATGATTTTCACAACCTAAGTATCTTTAGTTCGAGTATGCATGAGTTCATATTTTTTCTCTAGTTGGTCTATCTTGCACAAGATCATGGTGAATATTGAAGGTTCTAGGATCCCACCCAAGTATTCTCCTTGCCCTTCCCTATCCTTCTTTCTTGGTTGCACTTTGGGTGAGACTTCTTATCTCTAGAGGAGATGAAAATTCCAGCGCTCTAGACTACACGATACCTTTTGTTGGTAACCTAAGAAGGACCCTGGTCTGATCAATTACATGCCAAAAAACTGGTTTCATTGCTGGGACCCGCGTTAAAAGGGAACCTATAGGGAGAATGCTTCTGCGGATTCAAAGATCTAGTTTTCACCACTGCTAGGAGAGAAATTGTGACGCCTTCATATGGAAAGAAGCGGAGTTGACAGGAAAATCTGTGAAATATACATGGGAGGTAGTCTTTTACTTAGAAAGATCGAGCGACGAGTATGAGATATTTTGGGTTAAGTTCCCAAAATAACTTTTCCACTGGATAGATAGGCTCCAAGAAGCTCTCGAACTCCAAGAACAAGTCAAGAAGACCTGCACTTGGGATATAGAAAATATCGCAGCACTTCGTCAGCTGGATAGACAAGTAACACAATCAACCGATTTCTAGGTCAATACCACATTAGAAGGATACAATATCGAGTTTGCAACTGAGAATAATCAATATTTTTCATAAGCAGAAGAAAATTTCAAGAAATATGCAAGGGGAAGACTGTTGAGATAAATCCCCCTGTGGATTAAGGTTTTGTTAATGGAAGAAGGGATGTTGACTATGTCCCTGACTGATATGGTAGTGTAAACACCCTCTCTTGGTGTGGGGTGAGGTTGGAGTGTTGTCATGGCCTGAGAGAGGGGAGAGTGTTCTTTGACAACCGAGGGAAGCAACAATAAATGGATTCAAGACATGAGTGAGCCTTGAAAAGAGCCACCATAGTTGAGAAGTGGTGGTGTGGTAAGATAAAGAAAGAAGAAAAATAGTCTGAGAAGTTGTGGAAAGAATTTAGACCAGGAGGAGTAGAGGAAGGACATATGGAAGAGTTGAGAAAGATGAAAAGATAGGGAAGATTGGCTAGTCAAAGATTAAGTGAGAGAGAAGCAAAGAGAGAAATAATTCCCTAGGAGGGTGGAAAAGAAGGAGAAGGTGTAAAGGAAAGGGAGAGGAAAGATGACATGGATCTTTAAGAAGAAAGAGAAGATTCATCCCCGATGCCATGAAAGATCAAGAATCTGGATGAAGAGCCCACTCTAGAGGATGAGAAAGAGACCCCACAAATCAAAGAAACCCACCCCGAAGCTAGTGGCACCAACCCAGAATCAACCATACCCCAAGTGTCTTCTATACAAGTGGTAAATTCGATACTACCTTCTTAAGCTATTTTTAATCCAGTACAACTAGTTATTCAGTCACAACCGAGAAGTGCGAGTACAGGGAGGATATTGGGATCCCCGGGTAGGTCGCAACTAGGACCGTTAGGTATTATTTTGATAGGATTAGCAATATAAAAAATGGTTGGTAATGTGGGAGGTTCGATTGTTCGATACCCAAAATTCTAGAGTAAGGGAGATGAAGATCTTGGGCAACATTGGTTCTTATGTGAAGCAATCTGGAGGTTGAGAGGGACTCTGGATACAAATAAATTGGTGGAGTTCTAGACTACCTTGAGAGGTCATGCTCTCAAATGGTACATAAATTTAATTGAGCCAGGAGTGCCAAGAATGCAAGGTCAAGCATTCACACTTGACCAGGTACGAACCAAGTTCATAGCGGAGTTTAAGCTACCTCAGTCAGAACAACAAGCTCTGTCTGAGTTGCATGAAATTCAGTAGAGGGAAGGTGAATCAACTTGGAAATATAGATAGAAGTTTAAATATGTTATAGGGAGGTTAGCACATCCAATTCATGAGGAACATCAAAGAGAATGGTATATTTAGGGATTGTTACCTCTGGCACGGATTTAGTTAATGAAACAATGGATAGCCACTTTGACAGATGCCTTGGAACAATCAATGAAGATTGAAGCCATGTAAGGATATCTGGGGAGCCTGAGAGTGACCACACCCCCAGCAGATGCAAATTTGGTGAAATTAGAAGGGAAAATATCAACGCTTACAGAAAATACCAGGACGACCGTAGGTCTGGTGTATTGTATATTACACAAAATGACATATGGTGAATCAATTTACACAAATGAGGGGAATAGGACCTCCTTGGAATCTGATGGGACCTTCATTAGGACCCATGGGAGGAGTGGCGCAAGTATCTGCAAATTTACCATTCCATAACCCCACCCCATATCATGCTTTTCTAGGTAATCAAGCAGTGCCAGTAGTTGAGTATTACGAGATTTGTCGAATCCAGAGGCATAGACCACTACAATGCCCCATTATTGAAAAGTATTTAACAGTATTGAATACTATGCATTGTGAGTTTTCCGCATCTACCACACATACTACCAATCAGTGTAGAGCATTGGATGCACTTGGAGATAGGATAGATCAAACAACATTCAGGGTGAATGAAACCCCTCAGGGACCGAGAAGAGGTCGAGGAGGTGGAGCAGGAGGACACTTAAAGGGAGGAATAACCAGGAGAAGAGGACCAAGTAGATGCTAAAATTGTGATGAGAAAGGCTACATGGCCAGATATTGTCCTCATCTGAGGTAGTCGTGGTTCTCTCACTGTAGAACCAATGGGCACACAACTGAATACTTCCCAGAACTAATTGAAAAATGGGAAGATCGGGTACGTCAATGAGGAACTAACCTCATCATTTCAGAGATCAAGAGAGTTATTAGGGGACAATTTACCAACCTTAATATCTTCACTCAAGGAGGGGAAAAGACTAGCGCTGATGCTCATAATTTACCTCAGAACCAGAAAGAAATGCATAGGGAAGACAAGTATGATCCTCTGAAAGAGAAGTTGTTCTTTAAAAATGCCATAGAATTATTTCAGAATATCCCTAGCCCTAAGATGTAAGAGAAACCCCCTCAACCTATTGTTTACCCTAAGATTACACAATTCCTTTCTTCACCCCATGTACCCATAAACCGTGTAGTCACGATGAGACAACTTGAGCAACCACAAAATGTAGTTGACTTTTGGTTTCAGTTATTTTTTGATATTCTTGGGAATGATCAGTTGATAGAAAAGTTGCACAATGCACTGTATCTAGTTCTAGGGAATGAATAATCTCCAGAAACATGAATAAGGACTAATCTTCCTGAGAATAATACTCAGAGAGTGTAGAGAAGCAAAGTACGAACTCGAAAAGAGTTCAGATTAGTATCCCAGCTAGATGAGTTTGAGATTAAGGATGTTATGTTAGATATAGGATTTGATGTTAACATACTTCCTAAAAAGACTTGTGGAGCATTAGGAAAACCCTAGTTGACATATTCCCCAATCCATCTAAGAATGGCCAATCAGTATTTCATTTTCCCAATAAGAAGACTAGAGAATGTGGAAATAGATGTTGCGGGAGTAAATACTGTAGCTGATTTTGAGGTGATCGAAATCATGGGGGATAAGGACCCTTATCCTACACTACTTGGTATTTATTGGGCCTATGATAAATATGTGGTGATTGACCTAAAGAAAGACACTATGACATTTGAGGTAGAAAAAATAAAAGTAGGTCAACCCTTGGATCTGTATTTATGCCCTTGATACATGGAGCCAATGGAAAAACATATGGAGGGAGAAGACTTGGATCAGTTGTATAGTGTAACAATAGGAACAAGAGAAGATTACATAAATCATACTACTGATGGATCAATAAGTTGGAGGAGCTTACAATCAATGGACGAAGATTCAGAACTGGCATTTGACAGTTGGCATTAAGGCTCATATGAAATATTTTCAAGAATATTTGCAATTGTCAGGGAAATTAGATGGGTTGGAACCGAGGTCATAGAACACCCAATATATGATGGTACCTCAGGACTTGACAATTTTATGGTCAACATGGAAGAAAATGTAGTGGAGGATCAAAGTATCTCGGTATTGGATTTATCCCTCCAGGACACCCTTTCCAGATGGTGGGCCAATCACAAAGCCTTAATTGGAAATTGGAATGATGTGAAGCAAGATATCCAATATAGATTTCAAGATAAGGAGCAGCTAGAATCAGAGATGTAGACAGATTTCCAAGTTGCACAACTATTCAACGGACGGTTTGATTCTAAAGAACATATTGAACAATGTGTGACACAGTGGCAAGTTGTGGAAATACCATCTTGCTTCTGGGTTCAAGTATTTCCCCATTCACTAGGTCCAATTCCGAAAGATTGTTTCATGCATGAAGAAACCAGAAGACATACCAGTGACTCATAAACAGTGGCATATCACTTTTGCAAGGACTTCTTGTTTACAAGTAAGTACCCTGATCTTAAAGCAGTCCTGCAAAGAATTAAATAATTCATTTTTATAGACACTAGTAAATGGAAATCATACCTAGTGGTATGCACAAGGCATAACCAAGAAATCCAATCTAATATTCACTTAAAATTGGACAAGAGACCTATAGAATTCTATAATATTGAGAAGGATTTGGAAATCTCGGATGATTTAGAAGAATTGAAAAACTTTGCCATTAAGGAGACAGAAGGGAGCAGAGAAATCCAGAACATCATAGCCAGTTAGACTGATGGTTCTTATAATCACCAATTGAAGGTGTGCAAAGTCAATATAGGGATGAAAGAGAAACCTATAGCTATGGTGGGAGATTACTAGGATGAGAAAACTAGCCAAGAAATAAAGCTTGTTGAGAGAGTATGAGGATTTGTTCCCAAAGACATTTTCAGAGCTAAAAGGGATTAAAGGAGATATGGGAGAGATGAAAATTGAATTAAAACCGGGATCAAAGCCTATGAGGCATATACCATATCGCCTTAACCCTAGAGTGAAAGAGAAGGTTAAGAGGGAAATAAACAATATGTTGGAAGATGGACTTATTTTTGCGATGGAAGAGGCAGAATGGGTCAGCCCAATAGTCATCCAGAGAAAGAAAGGCACATAGGACATTAGGGTCTGTGTAGACTACAAAATCCTTAACTATGCTTGTGTGCATGACCCTTTCTCAACACCTTTTACTAATGAGGTGCTAGAACAGGTTGCAGGCAAAGAATATTACTCATTTACAGATGGATTTTCAGGGTATCACCAAGTAAGGATTGTTGAAGAGGGAAAAAAGTAGATTGCGCTCACAACAAAATGGGGGTCATTTTCATAAAATGTGATGCCATTCAGCCTAAAGAACGCCCCTGCATTTTTTTTCAGGATTGTAATAGCAGCTTTCCAAGAATTTATCCACAAGTTTATAGAAGTTTATATGGATGATTGGATGGTATAAAGTCTTCTCAAGGAACATGTATCGCTACTATGTTTGATGTTTGACAGATGTAGAGAATTTTATATATCGTTGAACCTCCGAAAGTGTATCTTCTGTGTGCCACATGGAAAAAATTTGGGCCACATAGTATGCTGAGAGGGAGTACTGGTAGACCCAGCCAAAGTTGCAGTTATTGTGAACATGCCTCCACCTACGAGTGTTAAGCAGTTGTGCTCCATGATGGGGAACATGGGGTACTATCGCAGTTTTATCATAAGATATGAAAATATCACTACACCTCTAGAAAATAAACTAAAGAAGTACAAAGTGTTCCAACGGACCCCAGAATGTGATAAAGCGTTCGAGATACTAAAGGAGAATCTCAACACAACACAGATTCTAATATTTCCAAACTGGGAAAATGAATTTCACGTGCATGTAGACATATCAGGTATTGCCTTGGGATCCATCTTAGTGAAACCAGGAGATGGAGCCATGGATAATCCTATATATTTTTCTAGAAGTAAGTTATCACAAGCTGAGCGGAGCTATACAATGACAGAAAGGGAGAGTTTAGATATGATTTACGCTTTGCATAAGTTTAGACATTATTTGTTAGGTTCTCATTTTAAGTTCTTTATTGATCATTCTGCATTAAAATATCTAGTTAACAAACCTGTGTTGGAAAGGAGAATGTGTCTATGGTTGCTACTATTTCAGGAATTTTCTTTTGAAGTGATCATTAAGCCTGGAAGATGTAATGTAGGTCCTGATCACCTGTCTAGATTAGAGTAAGGGGAAAGTGGCAGAGTAGTCGATGATCAGCTCCCAGATGCAGACCTGTTCCGGGTTGAGGCCATACCAGAATACCCGTAAGACATAATAGTCTTCTTAAGTATAGGAGCCTTCCCAGAAACGTACTTCGCAACCCAAAAACACCATATGGTGGTTAGAGAAACAGACTATCAATTGATTGTATGCCAATTGTATAAATTGGGACTAGATAGTATCCTCAAGAGATGTGTCTTAGATCTTGAAAGACAAGACATACTATGGGAGTGCCATAGTGGAGTGGCATGAGGTCATGTTGGAGGAAAGGCCACCGCACATAATTTCCTCCAAGATGGACTATGGTGGGCCACTCTCTTCAAGGATGCAAAGTCTACTAGATCATGCGATGTTTTTCAAAGACTAGGGAAGCCATGACGATGAGATGAATTTCCACTTCAACCAGTTTGATATTTACAAGAATTTGAGAAGTGGTCGGTTGACTTCATTGGGTCGATCAACCCCACAGTTATACATTCAAAGGCTAGGTATATTATTACTGAAAATGACTACATTACACGTTGGGATGAGGAAACAAATGTTCAGTATTGTTCGACGGATACTACTGCTAGGTTCGTTTTTGAAAATAGTATCACTCAATTTGGATGTCCTAGGAGTCTGAATAGTGATTAGGGAGATCATTTTATCAGTAGTACAATAGAAAAGATTACATCAAAGTTCTTGATCCAACATCATAAAAGTATTCCCTACCATCCGCAAGCCAATGGAACAGTGGAAGCGTTTAATAATATTATGGAGAGAGGATTAATGAAGTTTTGTTGCACAAAGAGGGAAGATTGGGATGATAGAGTTCCAACAGTGTTATGGGCTTACAGGACAACCACAAAGAAACTCCACAAGTACACTCAATTTCATATAGTTTATGGGAAATAGGTTGTGGTACCTACCGAATTCATTACTCCAAGTTTGTATATTTCACATATTACACATATGTCAGAGGATGAATTAGTTTCATAGAGGCTCATGGATTTACAAGAACTTGAAGAGACAAGGTTTTTAGAAGACTTCCATCAGTTAGTTGAGAAAGCAAGGCCAAAATCTTGGCATGACAAACACATTAAGACCAAATTATTTGTGCAAGGAGATAAGGTCCTACTTTATGACAGTCGATACTAGAAACATCCAGGGAAGTTGTGAATGGATTGGTTGGGGCCATTTATAGTTGCGGAGATCTGACTGTCTGGAGCAGTCAGACTTTCACAACTGGATGGTATGTTGCGGCTAGGATGGATGAATGGCGCTCGAATGAAACCCTATATATCTTGGAAATGAGCTAAAGGTATGATTTCTCTAGTCCAAAGGAGAATGTGTAGTAGTTAGATTTGAATTTTCTAGAAAACTGTTGTGAATTCAGTTAATAAAGTCAAAGACTGCATCATTGTGCCATGACATGTAGTTCTTTTTTTTGGTTAAGTGTTGTTTTGATGCAGAACTTCTTACTCAGCAGCATAGGATTAGAAGTGTCAAGAACCTATTAATGACAGACATTAATATGACGGGGACCCCTTTGTGGTCGAAGGGAGAGCGAATCCGGATGCAACCTGATTCAATGTGCCACACAAACCCAGTCCAGTCAAAAACTTTATTACTACTAAAGTACCCTATCTGAATTCAGTTAAGCCATAAATTCGTGATACATGAAGATTCCATCGGTATTCACACCAGGATTCTCATCCATTAAATAGTAAGGTCTTAAATATGCCACATCCCTGACCAACTTGCCCAGTAAATGTCAAGATCACCTAATAGATCTACCCCATTAACTAATCCCGTCGGACAACTCAGATACAAGTTGCATCTATAGGGTAATGATGAATAAAAATTATTACATAACTTCCCATCTCAGCTCAGGTATAAGGGTTTGATAACTTGGTGTAGGATGCATTGTTTCCCAAAAAGAACTTGGAGATTTACGAATTTTGAAGATTGAGCAAGCCTGGGTAATCCCTCGGCCCTTAGTTGTGCTCCCCAATCCTTGTTTTTCTTGTCCAATTTATTGATAGGTCAAACTGACCATGCCGAGAGCTACAGGGAATCAAAGTGTTGTTTCAAAGGATGCAATACTAGATGAGCCTTGCGATCCCTGGGTCGAGGTCATGGGCAATCTAAAGGGGAAAGTGGAGCAATTCAAGATCCTTGACCTCGACCTGACAGACCCAATCTTGTTCCCTCAGATGAACACAGATGTTTTCTGGAGTGTCACTCCAGATGAGTTGGGAGGCATGCAATTTGTGCCAAAGCTTGAGTTTGTTAATTTTTTCAACTCTACCATCATGAACCTCAGGGAATTACCATTTTTTGGCACCACTGGTGAAGTTTTGAGGTGTACCAAGTTTCTGATCAGCAGGGTGCATGACAAAAGTCTGTGGTTGGATAGGAGATATCCAATCCAGGTAGAATACATCCACCATCTTATTGGACTGTCCCTCGAGGGTGAGGATGTGTCCAAAGGTTTCCAGGGTCCCAACAAGAATGGAAAGAAGAAGGGGGAGCCCAAAATATATGAAATGTTTTACACAGAGAGGGGGGTCACACTGCCAAAATCGACCCCATACTACCCGAGATGGTCAGGACTAGCTGCTACATAATTGCTAGAAAATTCATGAGGTCCTATTACAAGGGAGAATGCACACTGGATGCTTTATCAATGGAAGATTTTTGCACCAATGGCACTGTCTTCAATTGGTGCAACTACCTATTAGAGGAAATCCTTGTATCCTGTGAGGAAGCCTAGGATAAAGGTGGTACTTTCACCTACAGATACTTGTTTCTTACATTCACAATGCTCAAGTGGACGCCACCCACTGGAAGATCGTTTGCGCCAACAGATAAGGGGTGCTTGGAAAAAATGTTTGAGCCCTGAAATTCAAGGGTGGACTCGGAGAAAACCGCCTTCAACAACACAACATTCTCCAAGTGGTACAACAGATTGATCGACACAACACAGAGGTTGTGCATTCTACAGGAGCTACTCAACTGCAATACGTAGAACATAGCATTCAACATGAACCTCCACCATACATTTGTGTGGCCCAAGTATGCCAACAAGGGGGAATTCCATTCGCGCATGATTCCATTCTATTTGGATGAATAGGCCTTCAACAAGGAGGTTATATCGTGGCCTGGAGTCAAACGCAACCTGCGCAAGTTGGGGATGCATTATGTTCTTACCGCCAATCTACTGAATAATAAAGGTCAGGAAGCAGGGGAAGGACTAAGCTCAGGACCGAAGGTATAGAAAAAATAAGCTATGACATAGACAGAATCTGGCGAGGAGGAGGAGATGCAGCCACTGGAGAACAATAAGAGAACATTTTCGGTGTTCCCATAACTACCGGAAAAATCTATGTTGACAGGTAAGGATTTCAACAAAATCCTTAGCACTATGTTCATCACAGATCTAGTCGCTAAGAAAATTAGGATGGGGATCTCCCCAAGTACGTTTTTGAACCCCCAATCCATTTCATCCACCATCCCCTACACTCGCTCAGCGGATTGAGCATCCTATATTATACATATCGAAGACGACCCTTAGCCTGACACCACTCCATCCACCATCATCACTAAGAAACCTCCATCACCACCACAACCCCAGTCACCACCTCTAGAAACTGACATTCCATCCCAAACCAGTGATCCAAAACCCATGCAGCTTGAACCCCAAGAAATAACTGAGTAGAGGACAAAAATCCCTAGTCTGAACCCAAAGATACCTGAGAAGACACCAAAACTCTTTGGTCCAAACCCAGAAGTACCCAAAAAGAGGCTACAACTGATTGGCCTGAACCCTAAATCCCAGGACCAACAAATCATACCCTTTGTGTCGATTAAGGACACTATGTCTTCGACGAATATGCAAACAGTAAAGAAGCTGCAAGTCTGAAGTCCCCAACACATTGCCTCAATGACTAAAGTTGAGGGTGCAATGGGAAGTGCAACCCAAGAATTTGAGGTACAAAAAGAAGCGGAGATACCAGAGGTCCAGAAGGAACATGAGACGAATTCAGGTTAAAGTGCAATGTCGGCGCAGGAACATATGGAGTTAGTCCTCCAAAACCCTCAACAGTGCGCAGAGTTGCTACAACTCTACCTAGCTAGAATGAATGTTTTCACGTTCCTATCGAAGGCATTGAGGTTGTGGCTTGCGCCAAGATCATATATAAGAGAGGAGGCGGTAGAGACTCCCTTAGAGAACTCAATGACCAATGGACTTCCACTGTAGGTCCGAGCACCTAGGGATGCCAACCCTTCTTCCACTGAACTTGCCCAGTGGACAACAACGCATCTAGTCGGAATGATCAGAGCCTCAACTAATCAAATGGAGTAGAATCTCTAGTAGGCCGAAAGGACTTCAGAGTTGGAAAGGGAGGAAACAATCCTTTCTCAAGCATGTAAGACACTGGAATAATTCACCAAGATCCAGGAAGAGTAGAAACTCAAAAGAGTCCAGGAGAGGCTTGATGAATCCTGGCTAGAAATAAGGAATGTCGCACCTCAACTGCCAGAATCCAGCAATGCAGGAGAGCGTGAGCATCAGATCGAATTAATCCAAGGAGCATGGTCATAGTTGGCCATTCATGTATATCATATGGAAGTGAAGTTGTGATAGATTCAACAAGAAGTGGAGCAACAACCTCAGATAATGTAGGAGTAGATGGAGAAAATAGTGCTGGAAGGAAAAAATGCTCGAACAACACTACACGAGTGCACAACTGAGTGCACAAACATATTCTGAGAAGTCTGTGACTCAATGGGAATTATAGAAAGGAACAACCAAGACTTAGAGGATGTGCGCACGAGAATACAATAGTTGAATGAGGAAGTTGTGGTCACCATGGACCTGTTGGAGCAACAAGAGAAATTCGACCAAATCCAACAAGCGGATAATGAGTTGAATTCTCTTTTCGAGGCCCAATCCATAGCCGATAAGGAGTTTCCTTACTTTCGACCTATCAGTCATATAGTGTACATGAAAATTCATCAGGTAGAAGCTACAATAGAGTCTGAATGGAACTCTCTGGTCACATCCAAGCCCAAAGGATGTATCACAGATGTGACCCAACAATTTGTAGTTGAAGCTTCACTCCTTGCTAGGAAGTGGAGGGATAAAGTTGGGAGTTTCCAGGAAGTCAGGAAGCGGGCCTTAGAGTTGGTCCCTTCATTTGAAGAGGCAGAGAAAGAGAAATCCCAAGATGAATAGGAAACTAAAACAGAGAAGGAGGACAAGGGAAAGGAACAGTTACTCCTAGAAGTTGCAAAAGAGCCAAGTACTTGAATCGAGGGCGAGTCAAGGCTTGTGGTCAGATCCTATTGGGCCCATTGTTTTTGGATTTGAAGCTATGCAATAAGGAATACAACCCCAGTTTTGGTTTAACACAAGTTGCACAAGCTATAGAAGAAGATGGAAAGTGGGGCAAGTAAAAGGAACATAAATCAATTGTGGAAATAGACAACGCAACGCCAACGAGGAAAAATTAGTTACAACATCACAAGAAAGCATGTGATCCCATATCCATAAGATCCCACTCAACCTATATATCAGATAGATACTATTGTAAAAGGGTTGGGTTGGCTAGTGTTGAAAGGTTGAGTTTTGTTGTTGTTAATCAAATGTTGTTGTTGGGTTTAGTTGAGAAAAGGTTCTACAAATGTAATCTGTATACAGTTTTGGGTAGATAGATCTCTGCGATATGAGTCCAGAGTCAGAACTATGTAATAGGGTAAAAATTTATATCTCTAAGATTGTATTCAATAAGTTTTGAAGCTAATAGATGAGGAAGGACCCAAAATTTTGAAATATAATGTGTCATATTGTGTTTGTGCTTATGCATTGTGTCTTTACAATACTTATTTATGCTTGATAAGCTCAATATGATGCCTCTGTGTATGAATGTTTTTTCGTAACTTAATTATATTTAGTTCGAGTATGCATGAATTTATATATGTTCTGTAGTGGTGTATCTTACACAAGATCATGGTGAATCTTGAAGGTTCTGGGAGCCCACCCAAGTATTCTCCTTGCCCTTCCCTGTCCTTTTTTCTTGGTTGCGCTTTGGGTGAGACTTCTTCTCTTCGGAGGAGATGAAAATTCAAGCACTCTAGACTACATAGTACCTTTTGTTGGTAAGCTAAGAAGGACCCTGGTCTGATCAATTACATGCCAACAACAATTACCCTTTTGGAACATCCAATCCTTCTAAAAGCACAAACATGGGGGGACCAAAAATTTCATCTGGGTCTCAAGGAAATTCATCACCATCCCAGTATTCATTTTCTCATATGTCATTTCCTTTATTGTTGACATTGAAATTTCTTGATTTGTTGTGTCTAAAAAATTACCCCATTTCCCATGACCCTTCATGGTCAGTTATACATACTAAGATCCCATCGGACATGCCTAAATTTGATGGAAATCCAGGAGAAGACCCCTCCACACCCATAATGACATATCATTTGTGGTGCTCATCCAAATCCTTAATGGATGACTGTCACATACCCGTTGCGGAATAATAATTTGTTTTCCTTCTCTCAAGGGACAGACTCCCCAAAATCCTATGGAACTTAGCACAGGCTGGATTTTCCCTTTTTCCCACCTCTGTGTGATCGTTGATCATGATCACAGGCCAAACAACTAGACGCCTTTTCATATTTCGCGACTCAGTGGTATAAGCGAGTCGAGTCTTTTGATTCTGAGAACCTCGAAATGTCGAAATGTCGAAGAGGCTTCGATCAAAAAATAGCCCTCTAGGTTATGCCTTGGTCCATATGACCACTTCTCATAAGACCACAGTCTTATTCCCTTCAGGACTTATCAATACGATAGCCAGAACCTCTTTTCAACAGGACTTCCGAATTCCTGATTTTAGATTTCCTCGGAATGGCCTTTGTCACATTAGCCCTCCTGGCTATGCCCTAATCTAGGTGAACATTCCTCATAAGACCTCTGTCCTATCTCTTTCAGGATTTATGAATATGAGAGTTCGACCTCTTGTCAACAGGACTCCTAAATTCCCGATTTGTGAAATCTCGATGGACTCTTCCTTTCGGGACTCTCCCAAAATCCTGGATTGCAGCCACATGTCCTCCCTCAGATGGGCGGTCCTCATTGTTTCACGATTTCACGACTTGCGACCCCCAAGGACACAGATCCTCTATAAATTTGAATCCCCAGTATCTGAAATACTGATGGACTCTCGATCTCCACTACGTGTCCTCCACGGATGGACAACTCAGATCTATTTTGGGACCTTCATTGTGAATTTTTCCGACCTCTCGTCATCAGGACTTTCGGAATTCTGAAGTCCGAAATCCCGATACCAGCTCCTCTTTTGGGACTTTCACCTCTGTTCACGAGGGCTTAACCCTCATGCATCTCCTGACAGATCCAATGGTTGTCGTGTTTTCTAACTAATATCTTACGGTTCAGATCTGTCCCGTGTTGTGCACTCTCCCACTGCTCCCTGGACGTGGAAAAACCAATGGTCCAGATACTCCCACGGACCTTGGGGATCTACGGTCCCGATTTCTTCGCTACTTACAAAGATAAAGGAAAAGGATTTAAGGCATTTAATGCCATTGTCTCTTCCTCTAATCTAATGGTCGTGAATGATCGTAGATATTTTGATAGGATCTCGTCCATCAATCTATACTTATCCCTATGCTTCCATTTCAGGATTTCGCGGGTCGGGGTTTCGGGACTCACGAGTGCAAGAAAACTTGCACCTAGACACTCCAGGTGCCGAAATGCCGAAATGTTGAGGTCTATGAGGACCATTCTCCCTCGTACAAGGTTTTGAGACTTAACCTCTAACATCCTTCTTTGGGTCCTCAGGTAATTTACACCAAGTTTTGAAGACCAGACTGGAAGGTCTTCTCTAAGGTAAGGGAGTGGTCTCAAAAGGATGCCTTCGAGAGGAAATCCATCCAAGGAATAAGGTAGGACAAACACAGGAACAATCTCTCAAGAGAAGACTTGAAGTCTGACTTAGATCGGTAAGCATATAAATAGCAATTCATAAAACATAATCCATACATGGTCTTTCCATTATAAACATGCAACCACCATTTCTCGTCAAAACACCACACAGACAGTCTTATGCTCAAACCATTCATAAATTGCACAGACTATGAACATACATATCAACATATAAACTTCAAGATACAGGATATAAAAAACTTATCAGAAATAACACCAGGTATGATTGCAACTGCTGAGAGAGGTGCTCGTTTCCACCCAACCGTAGGCTCAGCGACTCCCAACGGATTTACCACTAGCCACCCCTGAGATGAGACCACGATGTTGCGAGACTGCGTCTCTGTTTTTCAGTGACCGAGAATGAAGGTTACTCTCCTTCTTCTCCGCTATCACTCACTCTGTATTTTTCCAGAGTTCTCCCTCTTCTTTCCCTTGCGTCTGCCCCCTTGATCCCACACTCTTCCTACCTTTTCTCCTTTCGGTGAGGTTGCATGTGGCACGATCTTCTTCGCAGTGGTCAGGTTTGAGGACTCTACGGATGGGCGGTTCACCCCCATCCCTCATTACTCATGAGGACCCCTTTACCTACCAACCTGGCAAGTCATTTAATTCAGGGCCAACGAGCCTCTCTTGGTTCTCCGGGCCAGTGAAGTCCAAATGTGGTATTGGTTTCGGTGGAAGTTAACGACACCTTTCCATGTGCCTTCCACCACCTTTCTTTAGCCATCGTTGTTTCTTTTTCAGCACCTTCCCCTCTCATCAGTCATGCAGTACATATATATATTTATATTATTATTTACATTCATCGACCTTTTCCACAAGGTCCATTCACATCACACATTCACATTTTTGAGTTTGCCACAATTCTTGGCCAGTATAGTTATTTTTACAAATTGGGGGAAACAGGGTGTTACAATTCCCTCCCCCTTAAAGGAACATCGTCCTCAATGTTCTTATTTATCAGCATGACACGCATTTACAAAAGTAAACAAAATCGGATATGCCTGTTTCATGGCATCCTCCATTTCCCATGCAGCCTCATCTAGGCCAAAATGTTTCCACTGCACCTTGACCTGTGAAATGGTTCGGTTCCGGAGCGGGGTTTCCTTTCTATCCAGTATGCATTGAGGTTCTGGTAGAAATTCTCCCTCTGGTTCCACCTAGATCACAGACCAGTCAATTATATGGTTAGCATCATGTACATGTTTCTTCAATAATGAAACATGGAAAACATTATGTGCTTTTACTGTGGGAGGGAGTGCTATCCTATAGGCTACAGGGCCCACTCTATCTAGAACCTCAAAGGGTCCACAATACCGAGGTGCTAACTTGGCACAAGCTCCCATTTTCAGGGAACTTTTCCTGGGCCTAACTCTGAGATATACGTGATCCCCCGTTTTGAACTCTCTTGGAGTTCTCTTTTGGTCGGCATAACTTTTCTGTCGGTTCTGAGCGACCTTGAGGTTTTGTTTTATCTGAGTCACTTGCTGTTCCATTTCTTTCAACATATTGGGTCCAAAATAATTTATGTTTACGGGATTACTCCAAATGACTAGAGTATTACATGGCCTACCATAGAGGACTTTGAAGGGACTCATCTTTAAGGATGCTTGGTAGCTGTTATTGTAGGCGAATTCTACCAGTGGCAGGTAGTCTTCCCACTTCCTGGGTTGATGCATTACATGCATTCTTAGCATGTCTTCAAGTATTTGGTTCACTCTTTCTGTTTGTCCGTCGGTTTGAGGGTGATAGGCGGTGCTAAACAACAATTTGGTTTCTAAGCCAGCCATCAGTGACTTCCAAAAGTTGGAAGTAAATTTCGTGTCTCTGTCAGACACGATCTCTTTCAGCATACCATGCAGTCTGAATATCTCCTTCATGAATACCTGAGCGATATCGATTGCTTTGCAAGTGGACTTGATAGGGATAAAATGAGCAGACTTGCTCAATTTATCCACCACTACCATAATGGCATCGTTATGTTTGGTCGATGTTGGTAATCCGGTGATGAAATCCATGGAGATGGTTTCCCATTTCCGTTTTGGGATTAGTTGAGGTTGTAATAATCTTGCTGGGTGTCGGTGTTCTGCTTTAACCTGTTGGCACTCTATGCATTTGGCTAAGTACTTGGCTACATTTTTCTTCATTCCAAGCCAATAGAATTGTTTCCTGGTGGCCGTGATCATCTTCTAGTATCCTGGATGACTAGAATAGGGTCTTTTATGTAGTTCATCCAGTATGAATCTCTTCAAGTCGTCACAATATGGAATATAAAATCTTCTTTTGTAAGTGAGCAGACCTCCTTCGGTCATCTGGTAGCCTTCATATTTTACTCCTGTGGGTTCTTGTTGTAGGTACATGGTCACAGTCTGGACAAAGGGATCTATTTCTTGTGCATTTATGATTCTTTCCTTGACATCTGTCTCGCAGGTGCTCACCATTGCCAGGTGAATTGTTTTCATACTTTTGCTAAGGGCATCGGCCACCCTATTTTGTTTTCCTTTAATGTGTTTGATTTCGAAATCAAACTCGCTAAGGAGGGTCATCCACCTAGCTTGCCTAGCATTGAGCTTTGGTTGATCAAACAAGTATCGCAATCCACAATGATCTGTCATAAGTACAAACTTTCTTCCCAGGAGGTAATGCCTCCACATTTTCAAGGCATGCACTATGGCAGCCAGCTCTAGATCATGGGTCACATAGTTGACTTCATGCTCGTTCAATTTTCGGGATTCATAGCAGATCACACTTCCTCCCTGCATAAGGACTCCTCCGAGCCCTTCCTTACATGCATCTGTGCACATGAGGAAGTGGGCTTCGGGATTGGCGATCTTCAACACGGGTGCATGGGTCAGTAGATGTTTCAGGGTTTGAAAACTTTCTTCACATTTCTGTGTCCATAAGAATTTTGTCCCCTTCTTTTGGAGGGCAGTGATTGGACAACCAATCTTGGAGAATCCTTTTATAAATCTCCTATAGTATCCAGCTAATCCCATAAAGGATCTAATTTCCAAAACATCCTTTGGGTAGGCCATTCCATGATAGACCTGCTTTTGTCAGGGTCTACCGCTACTCCTTCTTCGGAGAGAACATGGCCTAAGTAATGTATTTGCTTCTGGAAGAATTCACATTTGTTGAATTTGGCATAGAGATGATGTTCTCTTAACACTTTCAGCACAAGTCTAAGATGCTCTTCATGCTCTTTTCTGTTCTTGGAGTAAATTAATATATCATCAATAAAAACAAGCACAAATTTGTCTAGGAATTTGCTGAGTACATTGTTCATCCAAGCACATAAAAGTGGCAGGGGAATTGGTCAACCCAAATGGAACCACCACAAACTCATAATGACCATACCTCGTTCGGAAGGAAGTTTTATGGATGTCTTCACCCTTGATTCGGAGTTGATGGTATCCCGACCTCAAATCAATCTTTGAGAAAATAGACACACCCCCCAATTGATCGAGCAGGTCATCGATCCTGGGCAAGGGGTACTTGTTCTTTATGGTTACCTTATTGAGTTGCCTATAATCTATACACGGTCTAAGGGTACCATCCTTCTTTTTCACGAACAAGACTGGTGCTCCGCATGGAGACATGCTGGGCTGAATATATCCCTTATCCATCATTTCTTTTAATTGCAACTTGAGTTCAACTAACTCGGGGGTACTCATGCTGTAGGGTGTCCTAGACACCGAAACCGCTCCTGGTGCAAGTTCTATCAAGAAGTCTATGTCCCTTCTCGGAGGTAGACCCGGTACCTCTTCCGGAAATACATCTTTGTATTCTCTCAAGATAGGGTGATCGTCAGGGCTTGGTTTGTCACCTTTGATTATTTTCAACACTTGTATCGCATAGAGGGAACATCCCTTTCGGAAATACTTTCTCATTTGCAGAGCTGATATTTGTCTCACCGAGACAGATTTTCAGATCCCTTGAAGAGTTATCTTTTTCTCTTCTTTACTTACACATTCTAAGGTTTTATGGTAACAGTCCAATCTGGATTTATGGGTGGCTAGCCAGTCCATACCAATCAGTAGATCATACGATCCCAGGGGTAATAAGTTAAGGGTTGTTTGGGTGGGGAATCTACCCAACATCAATTGGCAGACTGGTATAACCTCCGCTACCCTTCTTTTGGTGCTAGTGGCTAACTATACCAACCATGGCTTGATATGTTTTTGTGGCTGTAGTTTACACTTATCAACAGCTTTAGGGGCTATATAACTCAAATTTGAACCAGGGTCAATTAAAACAAACACTAGATGGTTGGAAATCATACATTCTATTTCCACTACTGAAGCTTGGTGGTCGGCTTGGTTACTATCCAAGGCTGCATAAATTTGTGGCACACTCCTGGCCACATCATTGACGGTGCTAGCTTCTTGGATGTTATAAATCCTCCGACTATTCTGTTGTCAGTGTGGACTGTCTCTCAATAGATGTTCTTCCCCGCAACCCCAACATTTCAAAGGTTCTCTCTTTGGGTTATCAGTCTTCATTGATATGGGTCCAGAAGTTTTATTTCCGCTCAAGGAGGGAAAATTCTAATGGTGCATACTCCGGGCTGGGAAGCTCATTCTTAGGTTCTTCTTATAGTTCTTAAATCCTGGGGATTTAATTCCCCTTTTCTGAAATCTTGAACTATTCTTCTGTTTCCATCCTTCGCGAGGTTCTGCTCGATGCCCAAACTATTCATGACAATAGGTCGCCTTTCGAATAGTGCCTTCTAGAGTCTTTGTCTCATCAAATTAAATTTTGTTCCGATAGTCCTTATGTAGTCCACTGATGAAGTGTTGCACCTTTTCCTTTTCCTCTTTTATATAGGGTACATACCTCCACAAATCGAGGAATTTGTTGACATATTCTTCTATAGTGAGTTGTCCCAGTTTGAGTTCATAAAACTCTTTAGTCTTTTCGTTGAAATATTTTTCCGACAGATACTTTTTCCGGAAGTATTTCTCAAACTGTTCCCAAGACAGGTCCTCTTCGCGAACCCCTTTCACATTCTTAAGGTCTTCCCACCAAATGGAAGCCTTTCCATTCAAGTTGAAGGTGGCCACTCGGGCCTTCGTATTTTCTAAAAAGTGATGGACTCTGAAATACTTCCTTAGTCCAAGCAGCCAGGCCTCTATTTCCTCTCCCTTCTTTATTTCACTGTCGAAGGAGAGTGGTTTGGATTTTCTGAATTCTTCAAATTTTTGACCTTTGGAAGGCTTTTGCCTCTTCTGTTTCTTCCGGGGATAGGAACTAGTTCTGCTGCTAGAATATCCCTCTAAATCGCCAGCTTCCTTCTCAGAGGAATCATCCGACGCTTGTCCTTTACCTCTGGGGTGGACCTTCTTCGAGGTGCTCATCTCAGTGTGGTCATTGATATGACCATGTTTCTGAGTTTCAGGTTCATGCTGCATTTGTCTTTGTAGATCGGATAATCTCTGCAGTAAAACTGCATTAATTTCTATTTGCTTTTCTTGTTCTTTCATCATCCTTTCATTGTCGGCCTTACAACTTTGTAATTCGACCATGAGGCTCCTCACAGTCTCAACTAGATTTGGAGGGGTCCCTATTGCCCTCCTTTCGTCAGAATATTCGTCTCTGTTGCGGGAGCCCTCTCCCACTTCATGGTGATTCACCATCTTCTGCTTGTGTGCAAAAGGGAAAAAAAACGCTGGTTGTTAGTCAATATTTATATTTATTTATAACCAATACATAATTCATATTTTCACATGTACACACAAACAATAGGGGTTTTTTATTCTTAACTTCATCCTTTGATTAGGAAGGTTAAGACAGGGGGTTACTCCTTTTAGGAGTGTTCCGAACGGAGCTTCTGCACAACTCGTTCATGAGCCCAAGCAGGCCAAGTGTTCTAACCATGCTCTGATACCAATTTGTCACATACTCGCTGCAGCATAATAAATTTTTCGCCTTCTCTCGAGGGACAGACTCCCCGAAATCCTACGAGGCTTAGCACAGGCTGGATTTTCCCTTTTTCCCACCTTCGCGTGATCGTTGATCATGATCACAGGCCAAACAACTAGGGGCCTTTTCACATTTTGCGACTCAGCGGTATAAGTGAGTCGAGTCTTTCGACCCTGCAAACCTTGAAGTGCGGAAATGTCGAAGAGGCTTCGATCAACAAATAGCCTTTTGGACTATGCCTTGGTCCATATGACCACTTCTCATAAGACCACAATCTTATTCCCTTGGGGACTTATCAATACGAGAGCCTGACCTCTTATCAACAGGACTTCTAAATTCCCGATTTCTAATTTCCCTGGAATGGCCTTTGTCACATTAGCCCTCCTGGCTATGCCCTAATCCAGGTGACCATTCCTCATAAGACCTTCGTCCTATCTCTTTCGGGATTTATGAATATGAGATCCTGACTTCGTATCAATGGGACTCCCGAATTCTCGATTTGCGAAATCCCGATGGACTCTTCCTTTCAGGACTCTCCCGAAATCCTGGATTGCAACCACATGTCATCCCTCAGATGGACGGTCCTCCTCATTTCGTGATTTTGCGACTTGCAACCCCCAAGGACACAGATCCTCTATCAGTTTGAATCCCCGGTATCCGAAATACCGATGGACTCTCGATCTCCGCCACGTGTCCTCCACGGATGGACGACTCAGATCTATTTCAGGACCTTCATTGTGAAGTTTCTCGATCTCTCGTCATCAGGACTTCTGGAATTCCGAAGTCCGAAATCCCGATACCAACTCCTCTTTCGGGACTTTCGCCTCTATTCACGAGGGCTTAACCCTCATGCATCTCCTGACAGATCCAACAACTGTGGATTTTTCTAACTAATATCTGATGGTTCAGATCTGTCCCGTGATGTGCACTCTCCCACTGCTCCCTAGACGTGGAAAAACCAACGGTCCAGATACTCCCATGGACCTTGGGGATCTATGGTCCCCATTTCTTCGCTACTCACAAAGATAAAGGAAAAGGGGTTAAGGCATTTAATGCCATCGTCTCTTCCTCCAATGTAACGATCGTGAATGTCTGCAGATATTCTGACAGGATCTTGTCCGTCAATCGATACTTATCCCTATGTTGCCATTTCAGGATTTCGCGGGTCGAGGTTTCCGGACTCGCGAGAAAGAAAACTCGCACCTAGATACTCTAGGTGCTAAAACAATGAAATGTTGAGGTCTACAAGGACCGTTCTCCCTCGTACAAGGTTTTGAGACTTAACCTCTAACATCCTTCTTCGGGTCCTCAGGTAATTTACACTAGGTTTTGAGGACCAGACTGGAAGGTCTTCTCTAAGGTAAGGGAGTGGTCTCAAAAGGATGCCTTCGGGAGGAAATCTATCCAAGGCATCTGGTAGGACAAACACAGGAACAATCTCTAAAGAGAAGACTTGAAGTCTAACTTAGATCGATAATCATATAAATACCAATTCGTAAAACATAAGCCATACGTGGTCTTTCCATTATAAGCATGCAACCACCATTTCTGTTCAAAACACCACATAGACAGTCTTATGCTCAAACCATTCATAAATTGCACAGACTATGAACATACATATCAGCATATAAACTTCAAGATATAGGATATAAAACACTTATCAGAAATAACACCAGGTATGATTGCAACTGCTGAGAGGGGTGCTCGTTTCCACCCAACCGTAGGCTCAACGACTCCCAACGGATTTACCACTAGCCACCCTTGAGCTGAGACCACGATGCTGCGAGACTACGTCTCTATTTTTCAGTGACCGAGAATGAAGGTTACTCTCCTTCTTCTCCGCTATCACTCACTCTGGATTTTTCCAGAGTTCTCCCTCTTCTTTCCCTCGCGTCTGCCCCCTTGATCCCACACTCTTCCTTTCTTTTCTCCTTTCGGCGAGGTTGCGTGTGGCATGATCTTCCTCGCAGTGGACAGGTCTGAGGACTCTATGGATGGGCGGTTCACCCCCATCCCTCATTACTCATGAGGATCCATTTACCTACCAACCTAGCGAGTCATTTAATTCGGGGCCAGCGAGCCGCTCTTGGTTCTTCGGGCCAGTGAAGTCCAAATACGATATTGGTTTCGGTGGAAGTTAACATCACCTTTACAAGTGCCTTCCACCACCTTTCTTCATCCATTATGGTCTCTTTTTCAGCACCTTCCCCTATCAGCGATCCTGCAATACATATATATATTTGTATTATTATTTACATTCATCGACCTTTTCCACAAGGTCCATTCACATCACACATTCACATTTTTGAGTTTGCCACAGTTCTTGGCCAGTATAGTTATTTTTACAGATTGGGGGAAACATGGTGTTACAATGATAGTATAAGGTTGCATCTTTTCAATAGATCCTTGACCGGAAGTGCTGCCAAATGGTACATTAAATTAAAGGGCACTTCCTTCAATATTTTTAATGACTTGGTGATGGTGTTTCTAACACATTACCAATTACCCAAGTGGTAAGAGATAGGAACATAACTCCTGACATCACTACATAAAAATACTTACACCCACATTTTTTATCACACATGAGTAGAGAAGAAGATATAGGATGATTAAGACCTAGATTCTTGATGAACTCTTGATGGAGTGGTTCACCAAGTCTCTTTTACCACCCATTGCCAAGGATGTTTCTATCTATTATAACACTTTTTTCCACACTCTATGCATCATGCTTTGGTGGCATACCCTTTCCCTCTATAGAATCTGTTTCCCCATATTTCTCAATCAAAAGTCAAAAATTCAAATTTTTGTTCATATACGCGGGCTACAATTATTCAACATGTGTATACGCAGGTTGCTCCATTACAACCCGCGTACATCGGGTTTTGTGCTCAAAATTAAAAATATTTGATATTTTCCATGCCAAGTCACGGGATCTATGATCCTTGGCCTTTCATATGTTGGAAATGCTCCAATTTGACCCTTCAGTTCCCTTTGAAGGATATAAATTGAGCCATACACAAGCCTTGATGAAGGATCAAAAAAGTTGAGAGCAAGTACACTTTGGAGAAATTTTTCCCCTTCTTACATCCTTGAGTATGCATCCCTTAGTTCTTTAAGTATGAACTCTTCGTATGTCCATCCCCCAAGCTCTCCCTAACCTGTGAATCTGAGGAAATCAATTACTCCTAAAACTTGTGAGCTTTCCTTGTGGAGGATTGAAGCTGTCAAGACCCAGGTGGAGGGATTTAGTTTCTTAGTTTCGATGAGTTGTTGATATAGAAGGTTGTCACATATGTATTTCTGTTGATTATATTAATAGAAATACTCTATTCTCATCCAATTATATGTTGCAAATGTTTATATTATTTTCCATGGGTAAATTAGTTATACATGTTGATGGATTATACTAGTTTATATACTCACATTTCATACATTTTCCATATGTATGTGTATCTTGGATGTTGAGGACAAGTTGTTGGTATTGAGCATTGGATTGTGAGCTCAACAATGGTCTCCTACGAACGTTCAAAAGAGATAGGCCACTGGCCTTTCTTTTGTTGGCATTTCCATTTATCTAGCATATTTCAGATTTGAGTTGATTTCTTGGTTTCGTTTTATCTGTTGTGGTCCTACCCCAAACCATAGAGATTTATTCCTCGTAACACTATGGCAGTGATAGTACTAGGAAAGAGCATCTATTTTCAAATCAAAGTGACAATATTGGGGAAGAACATCCTTTGCACCATCGTTGATGAAGGATTTGTATCATGTCTATGTCATGTTGGAAATCCATTGTCTCTCCAAAGCTCAATACGTCTGCAATCATATTGAAAGAATTCAATAGACATATGTTCTATCCCTATGGGATTATCATTGCATCTCCCATTGAGTTAGGTGGAAATACTTTCTCCCTTGTTGTGGAGGTAGCTGACGCACCTCTTGAGTACAATCAATGGCACTTGGTTCTACGAAGTGACTGCAGTTGTCTCGTCAGTATTTCGGGTCTTATGTTTCCATCACCAAGGGAAAATCATCATTATTGATTAATTAGCATTTTTCAGCCTAGAAATTGGATCCAATGTGGGTTCTAACACACTTTGTCGATGATTCCCATAGTGATTACATGAGTTTTGTTGCAAGAACATTCAAAGCTATTCTTTTATGGACACTTTCCCTCTCCCCCCACCATCTCCTCCCCCCAATATTGTTCTTATCAATATGATTTCTCCGTTAACAAGTGGATCCCTCAGGTCTTTTGATCCTTGGGTGGTTCCTCATCCTGAGGACATTGAGACTATGGAGCTTCCATGCTTCTCACTATGATATAGTTTTCCTCTCTGGAAATCTCATTAGCATCTAGTAATTTTTGTCAACACCTCCATCCTCATATGGAGTGTGATCAACTTACTCCTCCCACATTGGTTGTTCACTCTCTGAGTTCACATCATTTCCTAGATATTGTGTTTCCTTCGGATAAGGCTATCTTGGATGTCATGGCATTCATAGATGATCCCAAGGACGAGGTGACACATCAATATCATTTTCCTGATTTGGAACAAATGAGAGTTAGCATGATGAGTCTCAATCTAGAACTAGGGGAATTTGCTGGGTAATCCAGTAGACCTCCCAGTCTTTTAGCCTCAAATTTCTTTTTTCAAACTTTCCATTAGCTTTCTTCTCACTTCCATCGAATATTTTCATTTCATACCTCTGTCACGTCTTGATGGGCATCATCAAGGAGCTATTATAGGTCACAAGACCACTCATGAGACCATCGCTTAGCTCTTCGAAACTTTGCAAACCTAGAAGGTTATAGGGGTGGTAGCTAGTTGCACACAATCAACTAGTTAGATGGTTGTGGTTTGTCATATAAATGACGAGTGACATGTCACTTTTCATTGATAGACTGACAAGCAACCCCCCTCAAAATTGATTGAAATCTTGAGTAGAAGAGTGTATCTCAATTGTCATCTTCTGCTATGTTCCTCTTGACACTGTAGGGTGGAAATGAAGGCTATAACAACAATTCTGAACGACTTGTTGCTTCAAAGTAATATGTTCACCTGTATCATTCATTGTTTATGATTTTTTTCATTTCTTTAATAACTAAGTGTTTTTTAAATCAAAAAGGGAGTTTGTGAATTTTTTTTTGCATCCAAGTAGTACCCTCTATGAGAAAAATAGGCATGCAAGAATTTCCCATGTGATCAACATAGAATAAAGATGCATTGCATGTGAACAAGATGACATGTTGTGTATCAAAGGCTCTCTGAGAAAAATAGGCATGCAAGAGTATGATAGAATATGGATTGACATAAGTGAACGAAGCAACTTATGCTTTATTGTATATGTATATACATACTTACTAAAGCATAAGACACAATTAAAAGAAACAATCTATGTACTAATAATACTAAAGCAGAAGCAAACTGTACACTGCACTTCAATTTTATAGGTGAAATTATACCGATCAGTTATAGTGCACTTCGATTATGTAGGTGAAATTGTACTGATCAGTTATATTACACTTATTATGTTGTCTGAAACTAATTGCTAAGTAAGTATTCCCAATTTGGAGCTGAAGAGAAACCCAAAGCCAAAAATAGTGGATTCCACATCAAAACCCATATGAAAGCCCCACACTGTGATTTAATGGAGCCTGGTTCCAATCCAAAAGAAAATCAAGAACCGACATAAAAACAAAAATAAAGAATTATTATATGCAAATTTGTGGCGAGTCAAGTACTTCTCTGTATTTCTTTTATGAATATACATTTTATCCAAATAGAATAAAGACGACGATACGCCTCAAGATGAATTATAACGTCGGTAAATTATATCTGTATGTATCTGTACACTGTAGAATATGGTTGCCGAACTCTACTGATCATTATTTTCGCCATTGCATTCAGGGGAGTCACTGGAGATCTGTGTCTCTGCTCGCTATACTCGTCGGTGAATTAGGGGGATTAAGGGGATATCTTGAAGATGACTGTGAGGCATTTGGTGAACGAGGGCAACTAACGGAAGATCTTGAAGATGACACGAGGCCGATGGGATTCGAAGCTATCCGGCCTCCTGGGAATTGGTGAACAAGGCCGCTGGGATATGGTGAACGAGGCCGATGGGCTCCGACGGGAGTCGAGAAGCCATCGGCCATTAATGCTCTTCCTCCAGAGGTTCCCTCATCCATCTCTGCAACAATTTGCTTCTGCTTACCCGAAGATGATATAGTTGTTGGGTTCTGCGGATTAAATTCTTCTCCGGAACTTGCACACAAATTGTCATGGATACCTGAAGTACTTGCTTCCAAGATTGTAGCCGAAACCAGCTCTATTCCAGCGGATTCCGAAACTGGCGGTACGGGCATGGGCGGAATCCCTAATGCCGCAGAATCCAACCCCGCATTCCGCGGCCTCCACCATTCCGTAAAACGAAGCTGGAGACCGTGAAGAGCTGATGTCAGCCATGTCCAGATGCATCTGCATTTGGCATCACAGATGACCCAAAGTACAATAATAAAAAATACGATGACAAACAAAATTATGACATATATGTACTCGTAATGATAAGATTTCTCATCGGGTGCCTTAAAAGGATCTTCCGAGTTCATGGCTGAATCTTCTAATTCTCCTGTATGAAATTGAGACCACGGAAATTTTCTTTGAAATGGTGCTGGTCTGGGGAAAGCACAAGCCTCTGGCCCCAGCCCACACAACTACTAAAACTACACACAGATTCACATATTACATGGTCTTCGAGCCATCAATTTCTCCAAACAGGTAGCGCCTCCGACGCCTTTATGACTCCAGAAAAGACAGAAAAGGTTCTGAGTTCCGGTGAAGAGAACCGTGCGGGCGAGTCCTTGCTTTAATCATTTTACGAGCCAACAGGATGCGGATCGGCTTCCCACGGATTGACGATTGGGTAGCCCATGCTCGTATGATCGAATCTGAAGCGACACAAATTCCCAGATCAAGTCATTCGCTCGGCTTAAACCAACTTTGGTAATTTATAATTTAGTTCTTGATTAATCACTGTATAAATTTATATCATATTATCTCTTAACTATAAATAATAAATGTTAAAAAATAAATTAAAAAAAGTTAAAATAATAGATGATAAAAGAAATCCGATGTCACATTAATAATGTTTTTTTCTATAATATATGCTAAATATAAGTCTATCTATAGATATAGATATGTCAAATTCCTCGGCGGGGTAGGTTAGGGTAGGGTATGTATATCTTTGTAAACTTTACTACTCAAATCGTTGGACAGAGGAGGTCCCTTGTCCCACAAACAAGGGGATCTCATACATCAATTTGGTGTGGCTTAGTTATGACTTTAAAAGTAGATTATTATTATTATTATTATGTGTTTGTTGCTAGTTATCTGTAGATCCATAAAGATATTTGCAAATAATTAAATCATATATTTATATGAAT
>ML793492.1:117770-135436 GCA_009831015.1 Picea engelmannii | reverse complement strand
CACTGTGATTTAATGGAGCCTGGTTCCAATCCAAAAGAAAATCAAGAACCGACATAAAAACAAAAATAAAGAATTATTATATGCAAATTTGTGGCGAGTCAAGTACTTCTCTGTATTTCTTTTATGAATATACATTTTATCCAAATAGAATAAAGACGACGATACGCCTCAAGATGAATTATAACGTCGGTAAATTATATCTGTATGTATCTGTACACTGTAGAATATGGTTGCCGAACTCTACTGATCATTATTTTCGCCATTGCATTCAGGGGAGTCACTGGAGATCTGTGTCTCTGCTCGCTATACTCGTCGGTGAATTAGGGGGATTAAGGGGATATCTTGAAGATGACTGTGAGGCATTTGGTGAACGAGGGCAACTAACGGAAGATCTTGAAGATGACACGAGGCCGATGGGATTCGAAGCTATCCGGCCTCCTGGGAATTGGTGAACAAGGCCGCTGGGATATGGTGAACGAGGCCGATGGGCTCCGACGGGAGTCGAGAAGCCATCGGCCATTAATGCTCTTCCTCCAGAGGTTCCCTCATCCATCTCTGCAACAATTTGCTTCTGCTTACCCGAAGATGATATAGTTGTTGGGTTCTGCGGATTAAATTCTTCTCCGGAACTTGCACACAAATTGTCATGGATACCTGAAGTACTTGCTTCCAAGATTGTAGCCGAAACCAGCTCTATTCCAGCGGATTCCGAAACTGGCGGTACGGGCATGGGCGGAATCCCTAATGCCGCAGAATCCAACCCCGCATTCCGCGGCCTCCACCATTCCGTAAAACGAAGCTGGAGACCGTGAAGAGCTGATGTCAGCCATGTCCAGATGCATCTGCATTTGGCATCACAGATGACCCAAAGTACAATAATAAAAAATACGATGACAAACAAAATTATGACATATATGTACTCGTAATGATAAGATTTCTCATCGGGTGCCTTAAAAGGATCTTCCGAGTTCATGGCTGAATCTTCTAATTCTCCTGTATGAAATTGAGACCACGGAAATTTTCTTTGAAATGGTGCTGGTCTGGGGAAAGCACAAGCCTCTGGCCCCAGCCCACACAACTACTAAAACTACACACAGATTCACATATTACATGGTCTTCGAGCCATCAATTTCTCCAAACAGGTAGCGCCTCCGACGCCTTTATGACTCCAGAAAAGACAGAAAAGGTTCTGAGTTCCGGTGAAGAGAACCGTGCGGGCGAGTCCTTGCTTTAATCATTTTACGAGCCAACAGGATGCGGATCGGCTTCCCACGGATTGACGATTGGGTAGCCCATGCTCGTATGATCGAATCTGAAGCGACACAAATTCCCAGATCAAGTCATTCGCTCGGCTTAAACCAACTTTGGTAATTTATAATTTAGTTCTTGATTAATCACTGTATAAATTTATATCATATTATCTCTTAACTATAAATAATAAATGTTAAAAAATAAATTAAAAAAAGTTAAAATAATAGATGATAAAAGAAATCCGATGTCACATTAATAATGTTTTTTTCTATAATATATGCTAAATATAAGTCTATCTATAGATATAGATATGTCAAATTCCTCGGCGGGGTAGGTTAGGGTAGGGTATGTATATCTTTGTAAACTTTACTACTCAAATCGTTGGACAGAGGAGGTCCCTTGTCCCACAAACAAGGGGATCTCATACATCAATTTGGTGTGGCTTAGTTATGACTTTAAAAGTAGATTATTATTATTATTATTATGTGTTTGTTGCTAGTTATCTGTAGATCCATAAAGATATTTGCAAATAATTAAATCATATATTTATATGAATGAATAATTATATTTATATGAATAAAATTGACACAACTTTATTATTAATAAAGTTTAAATAATAAAATTTTGTTAATATTAACATAAATATTATGCTATAATATTGTATTATGTTAACTTATATCAATGAATGTTTGTATTAACTTTTTTGCTTAAGAAAATTTCACAAATTATATTAAGGAGATATAATTTTAATATCCGATTTGTACAATATAATATCCTGAAAAGGATAATGCCATGCACTAAAACATATCGAAAACTAAAGACAAAAACATCATGTCTTTTATATACTTATACTCATTTACTAAATATTCCTCAAAGATATGAGTGCAGCCATGATGACTGGGCCTTTTACAGGCTAGAAGAGAAGACTGAATATCCTCGCTTATCATCAATTCTAGATTGAAGGAGTAATACAACAATCCACTCATACATATATCAAACGTGTGAAGTAGGAGAGTAATATAGAGTTAATAGATATTGATGAGACGACGATATCCCTCCACTCCTTCAGTCCATAAGTGAAGCGTGATGTAACCCTCCGGTTGATTTAATGCTTTCTTTGATAGCGTATCTGCTTCTTTGTTAAATTCTCGGTAGATGTGGTAAAATTGGATGCTCTCGAAAGTGTTCCTAAGAATTCAGATTCTTTTTTTCCATCCTTCAAGAGAGCTTACATCTAACTCACTGCTTTCATTCAACCACTTGATAATTACCTTTGAATTGCCCAGAATTTGAATCTTTGGGAGAGCAAGTAGGCTTGCTAAGAATAAAGTAGCCTAAGCACCCATTAATTCTTCCTTCGTATTCGAGTCCGGTCCACAGTTTAGGTACCATTTATGAACCAAAGAGGTCGATAGTTTAATTATGCCTCAAGCTCCACAACACCGACCATTTTCCTTTGCTGCACCGTCAAAACAAGCTACTTGAAATTCAAAGATCTAATTAATAAAGTAGGAACGTAGCGAGGATTTGTTAATAATTTCCACATGCTTGTGGACTGAACCAAGTGATTGTATCATTACCGACTGCGTCGAGGGAGTTTTCTCATCGAAGGTCGCTCCATTCCTTTAAAGCCATACATACCAACAAATTAAAGGAGATAAAGTAGTAGGCGTTGACCGGTTTGTTGTCCACTTAGAGAGACTGTCATCCAAACTGCTTCCACCCCACTTTTGATTATAAATTCCTAATGAGTAAATCAAGTTCCACACGGATTTAGTAAATGAACAGTGCAAGAGTAGATGTTATGTAGTTTCACTGTCGGATTTGCACAAGATTCATCTGCTAGGGCCTTCCCAACCTCTTCGCTGGAGGTTTGGCCACGTCAGAATCTTATTGTTAGGTGCCATCCAAACGAAGAGTTTAAACTTCAAATGTAAATCCCACTTCCAAATGTTCTTATGCCATCTAGAAACAGTCGACAGGTTTTGAGTGGCACATATGGCCAAGTAGACATTCTTTGAGGTAATAATCCCAGAAGCATCCCCCCGATCAAGTGAAATTCGTCATTGTTTTCTGTTAGGATGATGCCCGAGGATTGTAGATCTCGCCTGAACTAGTCCCACTCTATTTCCAGGTCCCCCATGAGTTCTAATTTGGAGTTTTCAATCCACTGAGGCAAACAAGGGATGTGTTTTTGAGTTCTCCAAGCGTGTGCGAGCACTGTTATTTGTTTTTGATGTAGAGTATACCGAAGGAGTGGAGACATGATCAAATGAATGCCCAAATCTAGAATTTTGTCTCTCCCGATCTCCACAAGGGACCCCGACCTTGGTTTCCAACCAAACCAATTGGTAGTAATATGAATTGATTTCAGCAGACCCTTCCAAATTTTAGAAGCTGAGGGCTGAGCAAAAGATTCTAATCGAAGCCATTTAACAATTGTCATATAGTGGAGATATTTTTATTTTAGAACATTTTTCCATAGATCGTCACTTGTAAGAGCTCTCTAGAGCGTTGTAGCTACCAAAGCTTTGTTGAATGTAAAAATGTTGAGGAATCCCCATCCCCCAAATCGTTTTGGGCATGCGAGAGTTTCACAATTTGCAAGATGGTAATGATGTGCATCTGCATTCCCTTTCCACATGAAATTATAAAGTAGCTTCCTTAATCTGTGGAGGATGGACATAGGGACAAAAACTAGTGATAATCAGTACACAGGCTAGCTTTCAAGTACAACTTTTCAAAGAGTATGTCTACCTCTGAGGGACAACTATCTAAATATCCAATGACTAATCCTCTTTTCCACTTTAGTTAAGAGCCAAAGCCAATCTTTAGTTCTCTTGATTCCATCTTTTAAGAAGTACCCCAGGTATTTGAATCCCCCCTCTAGATTAATGAAATTATATGGGAGCAGCTTCTTGAAAGGGGTAAGTTCAGCCTCCTCAAGACCCGAAAAGTGAAAAATAGATTTGTCGAGATTTACTTTTAAGCCCGAGGCTGAACACAACAAAAGAATGATGTGTTTGATCTCTTTCCATTCCTCCAATGCTGCAATAGTCACCAATAAGACATCATCAACAAAAAAAAGATGAAGTATTTTAGTCAATCTAGTAACTTTAATTCCAATTAATGTGCCTTCACTTTGACTCGATTTTAGTAGCAAGATCAAACTTTCCATCACAAGGATGAAGAGTAAGGGAGACAATGGGTATCCATGACGAAGGCCTCTGCCAATCTTGAAAAAATTAGTGGCCTCTCCATTAACTAAGACAACTAGGGACATAGAGCTAACACATTCCAGCATCCAGTTTTTCAACTGAATCCCAAATCCCACTTGGATTAAGATCAGTCTTAGGAAGTCCCAATTGACGCAATCATAGGCTTTTAAATTCTTGAAGGCCTCTGCCAATCTTGAAGGTCTAGTTTAAGTATTAGGGTCTTTAAATTCTTTTGTTTGATTCTATGAATGAATTCATGAGTTGTTCCAATTGCATCATGGATCAAACGCCCCTCCAGAAAGACAAATTGTTCTACCGAGATATTCCTTGACAAAATCGACTTAATTCGGTTGGCTATAACTTTTGAGATTAATTTGTAAACCGGATTACATAAAGATATCGTTCGATAGTCCCTAAAGGTATGAGGTTTGTTGGATTTTGGAATCAAGGCCAGAAACATGGAATTAATATTTCCAACAATGCCTCCACCAGATCTAATCAACTCCACCAGTGCCAGAAGATCTTCACTTATCAATTCAAAAAAATGAGTGAATAATTCCGCAGTCCAACCATCCGGGCCTGGACTTTTTTCTTTTTTGAATTGTGATAAGATCGATTTTAGTTCCTGAGAGGTGACTGGAAAATAGACCTCTTTATCTTCCTCCTCACTAAGTCATTTGTTAAAAAACCAACCACCTTTACCTGTTCAGTAATAAAAGTCGACTCATTATTATTGAAAAAACTCTTAAAATGATTTTCATCCTCCTTTGATATTGCATTCTGAGATATATGAAGATGTCCTAAATCATCTTTGATTTCCCTCAGATGTTTACTGATTCTCCTATGATTAGCGAACTTGTGGAAAAACTTAGTTTTTTTGTCACCGCTTTGTACCCAAAGAGCTCAGCTTTTAAGGCGCCACCGATCCTATTATGACTTAAGGATTTCTTTCGTATTCAATTCTGATGAGGATGGTTTATTTCTCCGGTTGAACATTACCATACGAGATCTCCTTTAACAGATCTATGATATTTAATTTCAATATTTCCATGTGCTTAAATTGCTAAGCCCATTATTCCTTTAACCAACTTTTGGTGAGAAATTTCAGGTTCTTTAACTTCCATAAGAAGTGTCACTGAATATCTTCTTCCTGGTGATAAACTTGGTCAATCCACAGGTTTGATACCATTCTATTATAGTATTTCTAGGAAATAAAAATGGGATTGAATTTGTATGGGTAGGCTTTGGGAAATGTAAAGCTCTCTAATTGTAACAAGATAGGGGCATGGTTAGAAACAAAGGGGTATTCGACCCAGGAGTGAAATAATCGACCATCCAAAAGATGATCCTCCACCACCAAAAATCTATCCATATGTTTCACTATAAAATTGCTACACGTTCATCCATTTCGCCAAGTCAGAACTAGTTTGTCTGGGCGTACATCGATGAGTTTATGAGAGAGGAAGAGCGTGCCAAAAATTCTTGAAAGTTGACTTGAGTTGGCTGCGCCTCCCCTACTTTCTCCACCGGAAAGTGTCAAATTCAAATTGTCGGCTATCACAAGAATTTGTAGAGAGAGTATACCACTTTTTGAAATAGTGGTCTAGAAATATTTATGCTCCATGCAGGGGCCATAAACATTTAAGAAATTAATTTTCCTTTTAGAAGAGATAATATAATGTGTTAACAATATTCCACCAGAAGTAAGGAAAGGCACCAAGTTAAAAATATGGGGATCCCATGCCACCAGAAGGCCCCCTGAAGTACCAACCGAGCTCACTACATATGTAGTCCAGAATGAACGAAAACCCTGAAGGAAGGAACATGCTTTCTCATCTTTGACCAATGTTTCCTGAAGGAAATGAATACTAGGAATAGTGGAATCCAAAACATGACGTAGAGAAACTACTTTTAGGGTGCCTACAGGCCCTCTGAGATTCAGTGACAAGAGGATCATTATTTGGCTCTTGCTACGGCCTTCACCGCTCTAAGATCCCCACTATCAGTAGTGGTAGGATCCAAGACTATGGAAGCAATAGATTCCGTTAGTAGTTTCTTCCTTGAGCTTCTTGTCTTGACAGGGGAAAAGTCAGTACGTAAACCTTTAGACCAGGAGTAATTATTTGTGGGATCCAACTGGTTAGGTAATGAAGTACCTAAAACCCTCGAAGACGTGGATGGATAAATGCAGGAAATCCCTAAGTAAGTAGGTAAAGGGATTGGATTGTAATTGTCCCAGGAAAGTGGAATCAGCGAGTCTAGGACAAAGTTATGGGAGGAATCCCCTTCTTAGGATTCATGAAATCCCAGTAACTAAAATGTTTTGGTCGATGACAGTGTGGAATCGATAGTGTTTAAGGAGGAGGAAGATGGAAGAGTGGTGGGAAGAGATTGTTCAGAGTGTCTAGTGAACAAGCCTTCCCCAGATGGAGGAAAACAAGTATCAGAGCCAAGAAATAGGGTCGAGGGCGGGGGATCGGTAGTAGGTGGACTTGTTCCCAAATTTGTAGGTAAAACCTCTGGGGGCCAGAGGGACTTCAATGTATGAGAATCTTTGAGCTCTTCAATCTCTAGAAAGGATAAAGAATGAAAAAAAATTGGGCAGCAATTTTTCAGCTTACCTAAGAAAGAATCCTCTGATTCCAATGGAGATGTGTACATGGGAATGGGGTACCTACACACAGAGTGCAATTCCTCTTCTTGGTCTTCCAAATCTCTGAGAAGTGTTGAGTCTTTCGAGACTTCTTTTTCCACCCATCCTAGACAATTTTTCTTTATGTGTCCTGTGCTATGGCAATGACTGCAACAGAAAGGTATTCTGAGGTAATCCAGATGTTGGGTTATCATTTTCCCCCTTCATTCAATCTCTAAAAATTCTAGTAGACCACCATGAACATCCATCTCCACCAAAATGTTTCCAATCTTCCTGGATGTTGCCGAGAGAGTAGAGTTATCTACTAAAATAAAAGAGCCTAAAGAGTTTCCAATCGCCTCTAAAGCCACCTTGTTCCAGAACTGGAGAGGTAATCCTAGAAGAAGGATCCACAAGTGCATGTACTGAAATTACTCAGTCGCGGGATTAAAGGCCAAGCACCATCATTTTATCATGAGGATTCTCTCGCTAAGTACCCACTTATGTGCCAGTAAAATATCAGAATCTTCAGGAGTTTTACACATAAAACCCATCCAACCTTTAGTTAGGAAGATTATGTTAACCATTGTTAACCATGTTGATTATGGTGAGTAATGGTTAACTATGGAAAACCATGTTGATTATAGTGATTAATGGTTGACTATCCCTGACCATGTTGGTTTTTTTTAACCTTGGATTACTATGGTAATCTCTCATTATGCCATTCATCTTGGTTTAATAATGTCGAATTACTACATTCGTCAATGGAATAATGGAATTTCGTAATGTGTCATAACCTTAAATGAACATCACATTGTGACATAACCATTTAGGAACAATGCAATTCAACATAATACATTGAAATGTGACACAACCATTGAGGAATGAAGTTCTTTGACATAAGATAGCCTTGAAAATGTTACATCACATTGTGATGTTCACTAGGGTTATGCCATCTTCTGACATTCCTTTATTTTTATTTTTAATCTGATGTTTATGAATTGTGTCCTATATGGGTACCAAATTAAATTTCATCCATAGACAACCATTGATAAGCATCACCATGAGTTAAATATGGTTGACCATGTTGATTATGGTGAGTAATGGTTAACTATGGAAAACCATGTTGATTATAATGATTAATGGTTGACTATGGATGACCATCTTGGTTATGTTTAACCTTGGTTTACTAGGGTAGTATCTCATTTCATTGTTCATCTTGGTTGAATAATGTTGAATTGCTACATTCCTCAATGGAATGTTGTGGTGTGTTACAACCTTAAATGAGCATCACATTGTGACGTAACCACTTAGGAACGATGAAATTCAACATAACACATTGAATATGTACGTCGCAATGTGACACAACCATTAAGGAATGAAGTTATTTGACATAATTTAGCAATGAAAATGTTAGGACACAGTTGTGACATTCATTAGGGTTATGTCACCTTGTGACATTCCTTTACGATTATGATTGAGAGTGATGTTTATAAAAATTTTCCTATATGGGTGCCAAATTAAATCTCATTCATAGTCAACTATTCATAAGTATCACAGTGAGTTAACTATGGTTGACCATGTTGATTATGGTGAGTAATTGTTAACTATGGAAAACCATGTTGATTATAGTGATTAATGGTCTACTATGGCTAACTATGTTGGGTATGTTAAACCTTGGTTTACTATGAGAATATCTCATTGTGTCATTCATCTTGGTTGACTAATATTGAATTGCAACATTCCTCAATGAATTTTCTCAATGTGTCATAACCTTGTTAAAATTTTCTTATTTACAAAGCATTCGAGTTAATAGTGTTCTTTTACTTCATTACCATTAGCGCACACACACACACAAACATACATATATATCATGTACTGAACAACAATAGCATAAATAAGAGACAAAAAGAACACAAGAGATTTATCTTGGGAAAACCCGAACAACCATTCTTAGACATATTTTGTTCACAAAGCAAGTCCAAATAGATAAACCCTATATCAAAGGCTAGCTCAACCATAAATACCACCACAACTGCAACAACATCACAATGCCAAGGTGGCACACTACTACCAAAAGTAGCGCACAAGAGAGAGATACAAAAAACACTAAACAAGAAGAAACTTTGTTACTACAGTAGTTGCGTCACCTTCTCCAAACTTGCGCCTTGCTTCTATGTCACTGAGAGAGTGTGAGAGTGAAAAAAATATCAAAGGAACCTCCTATTTATAGTCTTTCTGACCACTTGATTGGGTTGACTTCTCCTATGGAAAGGTGCCAATTCATTATTCTTTATTCTTGTGGGCCTACTTCTCTTTCGGGGTATTTTCACATCTATCCAATGAATCTCTTACTTCCATAATCTTGTTTACATCAAAGAAATGTCACCTAGGAGGTAAAGTTCCTCCCACAGCTACAAAAACATCAACACTCCCTCTTATCTAGGGAGGTAGTTTTCACGATATCTTCATCTAGTAGTCCACTGACTACTCGGTAATTATCTAGTAGCACATAGCTACTACAATTCCATTGGTAGCTCAAATCATCTATCACAGTCTCTTCAATCAAGTAGGACACAACTGCTCCCAATGTGAATTGGTGGTATCCGTGGAAATGAGCTAGTAGTGCACAACTACTACAATTTCATCTAGTAGAACATGATTGTGTCGATCCATAGTGGTACACAACTAATATCCAATTGTACATAACCACTCCAAGTAGAAAATGACTACTATCCAAAGAAAAAATGTCTCTCTCCTGAAATCAACTCATATCTACACAAGCCATCACCATGCAGTATCACAGTCTCTATTACTATGTAACAATCAACCAGTAGCACACAACTACTACCATGCCATAATCCATAATCATAGTCTACAAACTCCATGACTGTGAAACAATCATCTAATATCACACAACTACTACAATGCCATCAACCATAGGCAAGATCTAAATGACTATGCAACAATAAAATAGTAGCACACATCTACTACAATTTCATTAGCCAAAGTCATCCATATGACTATGCAATAATCAACTATTAGCACACAACTATGGATCTAGCTTCTTGTATGTTAGTCCTAGAAGATGTCTCTCCCATTTGAATCTGAATTAGAGGATAAATACTTTCTAAATGAAAGTATCTAAGAAATTGACTCTTTATGAGATAAGGATCATTCTGAGTTTGTGTTCTCCCTCTGAATATTGACTCCCTCTGAGTCTATATAATTTTCATAGTCATTTGCTCCATCTACATGTGTTGTCCTCCTTTCCTCCTTCATTACATGGATGCACACAACTCTATGTCTGGATAGTCTGCTCCATGTATCATCTAGAGACCATATAAATGGTTTCCTCTTACAACCATCATTGTATATCCCTCTCAAATCTATTACCTATGACCTTCCCAAAACAAGAAACAAGAACAAAAAAATATCCATGGTAACCACCATGGAGTTTACAAGATAACCTTCTTGGAACAAAGTCAACAACCAAGAATATCTCCTAGAGGAGATCAATTTATCTTTTAAACAGGTGCATTATTAATATGAGCATTCACCTTATGGTACTTGTACAAACAATAATCAAGTTTTTACTAAACTAGAAATAATGGTAGAAATAATAGAATTCTAAAGACTGTTATTCTAGTTACAACACTTACCTAAACTACAACAATATAGAAATATCAAACCTAAAATGAAAACTTGGAGTTTGGTTGTTGTTGTCCCACCTGATTTGTGTTCTATAGTTTCCCCAGTCATGTTCTTGGAAGAAATATTGGCTAAAGGACACAATATTCATCCTTTGATTTCTGGTCTTCAACATATGCTACATGTGCATGGCGCTTCTTCTTTCCCATTTCATTTTTAAGAGAACATTGTGTGACATAATGTTCCATCTCCTTGCAGTCATGACATTTGATATTTGACACATCCTTCCTGTGGCGTGGTTTCTTAGGATTATTCAGGCTTCCTTTTTCCCTTTCATTTCTCTTCTTCACTTAGGAAGTAAGTGCTTGATTTTAATCATCATTAGTCTTCTATGATTTGGATATCAAGATGGAATTCCTCTTGGGTGCAGTCTACCCATAGATTTTTGAACTTGGGAAATTTTCTTCTGGGGAAAATCCCTTAAAAAAATGGATCCGAAGAAGAGGAAAATCCATTTAGTGTAGTAGTCATGAGTTCAATGTCTTATAATGGATCTCCAATGGTTGCTAATTGGTCCTTGATCTGTGAGATCCTCATGAAATAGTTGGCTAGTCTTTCTAGCTTATTCATTGTCACATTTATGAGTTGATTCCTTAGAGTAAACTTTCGACTGGTATTCTTACTTTCATAAAGTATGGTTAGGGCATCAAAATTTCCTTTGATGTATTCAATTATTATACATTAGGTATCAGATGATCCTTTACTTAGTCTATCAATATCCTCTTGGCCTTGACTTCATTCTTCCTCAACTTTGCTTTGGCATCTTCTTCTTCTAGTTTTGGAAGCATCTACTTGATATGATCCAATAAATCATTCTCTTCTATAATTAGGAGAAATCTATTCTTCTAGGATATGAAGTTATTTGCTCCAACAAATATATCTTCAACTCTCACGCTGATTGAAATTTTACATTGGTAGAAACCCTAGCACTGAAAAACCTTGATTTTTCAAACTTTACCAAACTACACGTTGAGGGTTTCTGGGAGTGTGCTAGGTTAGGGTGCACTTATTTGTGAATAAATTATTCCCGAAATACTTGGAATAGTGCTCAATGAGCCTGAAAAAGTATTGCAGCTACAAAGTGTTGTTGTATCGATCTTCCTTCCAGTTGTAAAATTGTTCCAAAGGTAACCTGCTCTGATCCCATGTTAGATTTTCCGTATTTACAGAGCATTAGAGTTACTAGTTTTCTTTTAATTCATTAAAATTAGCATATATATATATATCATATATTGAATCGTACCAAAATAAACAAGAGACAAAAAGAATAGAAGAGATTTATCTCGAAAAACCCCAAATGGGGGAAAAACCTAGCAACCTTTCTTAGACATATTCCATTCACAAAGAAAGTCCAAGTAGATAAGTCCTAGCTCAAATGCTAGCTCAACAAGAAATACCACCATAGCTACAGCAACAACACAATGACAAGGTAGCACACGACTACCAAGAGTAGCACATAAGAGAGAGATACCAGAATGATTGAACAACAAGAAACTTTGTTATTGCAACAACAACGTCACCTTCTCCAAACTTGTGCCTTACTTCTATGTAGGTGAGAGATTGTCAGTCAGTGAACAAATAAGCTAAGGTGCATCCTATTTATAGTCTTCCTAACCACTTGACTGGGCCAAATTCTCTTCTAGAAAGGTGTCAATTCATTATTCTTTATTCTTCTGGGTCAACTTCTCTTCTAGAGTATTTTCATATCTATCCAATGGATCTCTTGCTTCCAAAATATTCTTTACATCTAAGAAAGTTCATCTAGGAAGCAAAGTTCCTTCCGCAGCTACCAAAACATCAACCAACCTTAAATGAACATCAGATTGTGAGTTAACCATTTAGAAATGATTCAATTCAATATAATATATTGAATATGTATGTCACAATGGGACATAACCATTGAGGAATGAATTTTTTTGACATAAGTTAGCCTTGAAAATATTATGTCACATTGTGACATTCATTTAGGGTTGTGTCAGCTTCTAAAGTTCCTGTAGGGTTATGTTTGAGTGTCATGTTTATGAATTTTGTTTCTTATTTTATAATATAGGTGCAAAATTAAAGGTTATCCATAGTCAACCATTCATAAGCATCACATTAAGTTGACCATTGTTGACCATGTTAATTATGGTGAATAATGGTTAATTATGGGAAACCATGTTGATTATAGTGATTAATAGTTGACTATGGTTGACCATGTTGGTTACATTAAACCTTGGTTTTTTATTGTAATATATCATTGTGTCATTCAAGTTAACAATTACATGAGTAATATTTTTTTATCACTGCGAGCTCTGCAAACCTATCCCACCACCTCCATATCTCATCCATCAGCCCCCATGGCCTCGACGGTTCTTAATCTGGATCCCCCTCTCGGATTTCTTCAATGAGTTTGTAACCTTCAAGGCTCTTGTGGGTTTACTGAGACCCCCCCGCCGCATTCCAGATCCTCTAAATTTGTAAAGAAATTGGATCAGATCCCAAAATTTTCAATCCCCTGCATATCTATGAGAAGAAAATCTCTCTCATTCACCTCCAGAGCGCTCGTCGGTCAATTCTTGGGTCTATGGCCCTCACCTCGACAGATAGATCTTTAGATTGAGCGGAATTGGCACCCCTTGGTCCAAGGACACATGAATCACTTCTTCTGTGGTAAGGGTTTTTATATCTTTTACTTTGAGCTTAAATCAGATAGAGATGTCATTTTCAAAAATGGCCCCTACTTTTTTGTCCCAAGAAGGTTATACTTAAATAAATGGATTTTGTATTTCGACCCAGAAAATAACATACCTGTTGATATTTGGGTACCTTGGAAAGTGGTCCCCGTGTGCTTATGAGTATCTAAAAACAAAGGGGGAAGACTATTACCCTTATACTTTAATTTGTGATTCTAATTTAACTTTGACTTAGGAAAGTTAAGTCAAAAGTGAAATATTAAGTCCTAAAGTGACAATTAATTCACAATGTGGGTGAATTAATAGACATAAATAAACTAGGCCATTGATCTTTTAGGGTTGTCTCAAGGAGGCTAAAGAGAGGGTAAAGTGAGTTTTGGAGACTCATTATTCACTTGTGAGTTTTGGATAAGAGAAGAGGGGCACATTTCTTGAGGAGAAGGAGGTCGCACTTCATGAGGGTTTGAGCAAAAACTTTGAGAGCTTGAGGAGAAGCTTGTGGTTGGTTTGAGCTTGCATGGAGAGTATTTCCATGGAGCCATAGCTTCCATTTCTGAGAGGGAGCATTTTCATGGAGGAGGGGCACATCTAGGAGAGGAGGGCACATTTATTATCCTTCATATGCTCATCAAAGGAGGAGGACTTGTCAGATTGAGATGAGGTATGATGCATAGGGAGAGGAGATCTTGGGTGCTTGTTTCTGTGGAGAGAGAAATTTAGATTATGGTTCAGTTTATTTATGGTGATCATTTATGCTAGGAGGAGGGTGCACCTGTTGAGAGGATTGGCAACTACCTGGTAGAAAATATTCTTGGAGGATTCAAGCTCTGACAGTTTCAGTGGAGAGGCAACACATGAGAGCACATTCCTATGGATGGATTTCTTCATTGGGTTATAGATGAGCTAGGGCGCTTCAGTTCAATGCAGAGGGAAACAAAGGGAGAGGGTGCACCTGCATTTGGGCACATCTCTCTCGGTTTCTTATCGAAATGCTCATGAGGATCTTTCTATGTATACAGGTTCCATTGTGTTTCATTACTTGTTATGTCTCTTGCTTTGATCATCATTATATAGACACATATCCCAAACTGGTTTTCCCCGGGGGGGTTTTATCCAGAGTCATGTTGACCAAAAATAATCGTGTACAAAAATGCATGTGTTAGTCTCTTAGATATGTTTATTTTCAGCTGTAAATATCTATAGGTGTGTTATATTTAGTTTGGTATGCATTTGCTAACATTTGGTAACTAAAACTACATGCTAGAGCACCCAAAATAAAAAATGTAACCGTAACAAATCAGCAAGAAGTTCTTTTACTGTTGGTTGTTATAAAACAACATATAATACATTTGGCAATTGAAAATTAGAGCCTAACTGTGGTCAAAGATAGACCGGGTAGGCAAGCTAATAGGACCTGAAAATTCTCAATACCCTCTGTAGTTCTAGTATGGGTAAGACTTCCCCATCTGCCTTTCCATTGTTGGGGCGATGAAGTTTTGAAAAGAATAGGAGATACCCTGGGAAAATTTATCGATAGGGAAGAACCTAAATCTAGTTTGTATTCTTTTGCTAGGATCTGTGTGGAATTAGATCGAGAAAAAGGGCTTCCGGAAGCAATGAAACTAAAGATAGATGATTGGATCCAAATCCAAAAATTATACTACGAGAATCTCTCATTCAAATGAAAATCATATCATGAATATGGAAATTTTGTAAAGAACTTCCCTAGAAATAAGAAACCTTTAGTACCCGATACAACACATTAGGAATACAGATGGAAGTAGGTACATAGGAAAGTTTCCAGAGGCAAAAACTATGGATCTTGTCAAAGGCCCTCAAGTGCCCCGCCCAACCCTGATCCCTTATGTCAAAACCTCCCTCCAAAATCCCTCCCACAAAATCCACTTCTTTTCCCCCCAACCCCCCTCCTCCGCTCACTCACAATCCTTTTGATCTGCTCAGAGGATCCTCCTCAAAACAAAATTCTCCCCTAGTTATAATATCATACCCTCCTCCTCCCTCTTCCCCTCCCTCAGTTGGATTTTTTGATGAGGCATATGAAGTTGATCCCTCCATGGAGGGATCACAAGGATCATCACAACAAGGAAATGAATATCCCCAATCGAAAGCTAAAAATACTCAAGAAAAAGAAGAAGGAGAAATCCCATCAGAGAAGCCAAGAAAAATAGGGCAACGAACAAAAAAGGAAGTTCGAGAGGAAGTAGCCTCAAAAGAAAAGGCACAAGGAAATCAACAAACTATAGAAAACACTATATACACATCAACACGAAAAGTAGGAACTAGAGGAATGGATCACTCGACTTATGGTATATGGGCCTCCTCCACCCCCCTCCAATGATATTTCTCTCTTGTAATTGCAGGGGCTTTGACAACAAGTCTAAATTCGAAGATGTAAAAGACCTAAAAAAAATGGCCAGCCCCTCAGTTATTCTCATCTAGAAAACCAAAATGGATTCTCCATCTCTTCTAGAAGAAACAAATGTTTTTTACAATACCACAGGCGGGGTAGTTATTATCTCTCAAGGATCCTCTAGCAGCATCGCAACTCTTTGGAATGAGAAAATCTGGACTTCCGAGGTAACCCTGGAAACCCAATGCTGGCTCTTAACAGTTCTAAAAAACAGAGACAATAATTGTATCATTTCTGTAGTTAATGTCTAGATGCCCAACTTTTACAAAGACAAAATGGCTATCTGGAATTCCCTTTCATAACTCAGAAACTCCATAGATCTTTCCTCTTTCATAATCGGGGGTGACTTCAACACCCACCTCAATCCAGGGGAAAGAAAAGGGGGAAGTAAAGTTAGAGATCCTTTCTCTGAAAATCTGTCCAATCTTATCTCATATTGGGATATGCAAGATATCAAACCTTCAAAAGGAAAATATACTTGGAACAATAGATGCTCTGGCCTTAGACATATAGCATCTCACCTTGACCATTTTCTCATTAGTAAAAAATTTCTTCTCTCCCCCTTTGTTATTTCCTCTCTAATCCTCCCCTTCGATGTCTCAGATCATAAACCTATATACCTCTCCTTCCAAACTCCTCAAAACTTTGCCCCCCTCCCTTTTCATTTCAATCAACTTTGGTTGGATAACCCAACCATCCCTCCTTTAATTACAAATGCATGGACCACTCCCTTCTCTAGTTCCCCGATTTTTTTGGGGGAAAGAAATATCAAAGAAGTTAAAGAAACTCTCAAAGAATGGGTGAACAACTCGTTCATTCCTCCCCAACAAGAAAAGAAAGGAAAAATAGAGCATCTTAGGAGAGTTCAACACCAGATCGAAATAGAAATGGTTATAGAAACATTGTTGAATCAAGAAAAAGAGGCACAACAACATCTTCAACACACCTTCCACAGAGAAGGAGAACAATGGCTGTTGAAATCCATAAGTCTATGGATAAAAGTGGGGAATTCAAACACCTCTTTATTCCACAATAAATCTCAATCTCGAAGGAAAAAAAATATAGTCACCTCCATTACATCAAGTACAGGGAATAAACTTGACTCCTTTGATAAATTTAAAGAAGAGGCTTTTCACCATTTCAATAATCTATATCAACAACCAATTGAGGAAGCAACCAATGCAGATGTTATTGACATGCTTGCCAACATCCCAAGTATAGTTTCAGAGAATGAAAATAATCAATTAGTCAAGGATATAATAGAAGAAGAAATAATCAAGGCAATTTGGAGCTTGGATCCAGATAAAGCTCCTGGACTCGATGGATTTCCAATCAGATTATACAGTTCCTTCTGGGATATCATCGAATGAGATATGAAGAAAACGATAAACGATACCTTACATAAATATAAAATAGGAGGAGCAACTAATTCCACCTTTCTAGCCCTTATCCCAAAAGAGTCCAATCCTTCCAATTTCTCTCTCTTCCGCCCTATTTCCCTATGTAACTCTTCATAAAAAATTCTCACCAAGATCATTGCAACCCAGCTCAATCCTGTTAAATTTTTAATTAAAATAAAGTACCAAGGCAAGTGTTTCTCTTCCCTAGGTGCCTAAGGGGAAGAAAGTGCCAAATGTGGGTCCTAGTCATTTAATTTGTGAGATGCAAATTAAAAGGTGACTTTATGATTAAAGTGAGGGTGAGTGAAGAGACACCAAATCTCAGCCACCCATCTGATCTAATCTCAA
>ML793492.1:98605-109870 GCA_009831015.1 Picea engelmannii | reverse complement strand
GAGGTTGGTTTTTTTCCTTTGTTCATTTGTCTGCACTCTACATTTCTTCAACCTCTACTCAATTTGTTTGCTCTGAGCTTGTTTTCCTTCTCTTCTCCCAAATTTTTGCACCAACATGTGGTGAAGGTCAAGAACACCATGCTCTTGTCCGAATTGCATATTAAAGGAGCTTCAAGAGAAATTTCCAGCACTTCGAACATATGTTAGGAGGGAAGAGGAGCGCACAGACACTCGTCATAGAGAACTTTAGTATGAGAATCAGGGGATTCGCGAGCATTTGGTAGGCCTTCAGACACATTTGTAGAAGCAGGAAATCCATGATAATCAAGAACTGACAACAGTCTTAAGGGGAGTTAATAGAAACAAAAGACAACTTGGGGTTTTCACCCAACAATTGGGAAACCCGCAACAACCAACGAACTCTGTTGGCAATGGCGAGTCTTGTCTCCCATATTCTTTTCACTCTATATCTAGTAATGATCATCACTTTGTCCCCTCAAATCCAGGATACATAGACCGCCACTATGCAGAGGAGAACCCAACAAAGGTGAATCCAGAATCTTGACAAGTGGAACTTTAGGAATATCCTGAGCATCCTCTAAACTATTAATTAGGTCTTTTATGAAATGTGATTTTTTGTTGTTTTTGAATATGTATATCGCCATTTTTACATGGCAGAACTGCAGCTCATATGGACTAGCTGATAGTTTTCTTAGACCTCCATAGACAATTAAGCTCTTTTGGAAGCAGCAGAGGTGCTTACACCCTACCATATGTATCCTGTGAAATTTTATTGTTCTCTTTTTAATATAAAAACCTCCAACCATTTTTGTTAAAAAACAAATATCTCATTGTGTCATTCATCTTGGTTAAATAATGTCAAATTGCTACATTCCTCAATGGATTATCGTGATGTGTGATGTATCATTGCAATATATGAAAATTTATCATATCTATATTTATTATGATATCTAATGATAATGAACTTTGAATAGATGACTTTTTATGATTTATTTGAGGTAGTGTTTATTATTATTATAAAAATTCTCAGTAATTATCAATAAAATTATCAGTAATTATGAATAAAACTTACACAAAACTTTATTATTAATAAAATTTAAATTAATATTATTATAAATATTATACTATAATATTGTATTATGTTAACTTATATTAATGTTTGTTTTAACTTATATGAACAAGTTTTTAATAAAGATATATTAATATTAATATAAATATTGTAGTATAATGTTTTGACATTTATAATTTTTTTTTTATTATGTTAACTTATATTAATGTTTGTTTTAACTTATATGTTATGTTTTAACTTATATGAACAAGTTCTTAATAAAGATATATTATTAATATTAATATAAATATTGTAGTATAATGTTTCAAAATTTATAAATTTTTATATGAAATATTTTAAAATAATTAAATTATATATTTATAAGAATAATAATTATATGAATAAAATTACACAAAATTATTAATAAAATTTAGATTAATAAAATTACATTAATATTAACATAAATGTTATGTTATAATATTGTATTGTATGAATTTATGATAATGCTTGTATTAAATTATATTAATATAATTAATATTAACATAAATGTTATATTATAATATTTTATTATATTAATACTTGTATTAAATTATAATATTATTATATGTTTAATTTATATGAACAAAGTTTATAGAGAAATTTATTATTAATTATTAATTAATATAAATATAAATATTGTACAATAATGTTTACATTTATTATTTTTTTATATGAAAAAGAATTTATAATATTAAATTTTAAAAATAGCTTTGTATTATAATATTTTATATTAATAATAATAATAAATATTATTAATATGGATATATTGAATCAATATTAATATTATATTAGAAACATAATATTAATATTGTTAATATTATATTATTAATGGTTTAATAATATGATTAATAGTTATGTCGTATTGAAGAGTTTATCAAATTATATCATTCTTGAATGGTTACATCACATTGTGATTTTCATTTAGGGTTATGTCACATTCTGACATTCCTTTAGATCATGTTTTAGGTGATGTTTATGAATTTTGTCTCCCCTACTGGAATATGGGTGCCATATTAAAAGGCATTCATAGTCAACCATTCATAACCATTCATAACCATCACACCTAAACATAACCCTAAATGAATGTCAGAAGGTGACATACTCCTAAATGAATGTGGCAATGTGACATTACCACTTATGAATGACGCAATTCAACATGATACGATGAAGATGTAGGTTGAAATGTAACACAACCATAGAAGAATGTAGAAATTTGACATAAGTTAGCCTTGAAAATGAATGTTTCTATGTGACATAAATATTAATGAATGTTATAAACTAATGGAACCCTTATGAGCACAAACACGAACATGTTAACTATGGTTGAACATGATTGAGTTGATGAGCATGTTAAGTATGGTTGAACATTGTTGAGTTTATGAGCATGTTCACTATGGTTAACCATGATTGATTATGGATGACCTTTAGTATGGCATCCATATTGCAACAAGAGGGATGCAATTCATGAATATCATATCGAAACATAACACTAAAGGAGTGTCAGAAGATGACATCACCGTAAATGAACATCACAATATGATGTAGCCATTTAGGAATGATGAAATTCAATATAATACGTTGAATGTGTAAATTGCAATGTGACACAACTATTGAGGAATGTAGGCATTTGACCTAAGTTAGCCTTGAAATTTTTACGTCACATTGTGATGTTCAATTAGTATTATGTCACCTTCTGACATTCCATTAGGATTATGTTTGATTGTCATGTTTATTAATTGTATTCCTCATATTGGAATATCAGTGCCAAATTAAAGGTTATCAATAGTCAACCATTCCTAAGAAACACACTAAGTTGACTATTGTTGACCATGTTGATTATGGTGAGTAATGGTTAACTATGGAAAACCATGTTGATTATAGTGATTAATGGCTGACTATGCCTAACCATGTTAGTTTTGTTTAACCTTGGTTTACTATGGTAATATCTCATTTTGTCATTCTTCTTGGTTTAATAATGTTGAATTACTACCTTCCTCAATGGAATGTCACAATGTATCATAACCTTAAATGAACATCTCATTGTGACGTAACCATTTAGTAACAATGCAAATCAACATAATACGTTGAAGTTGTACATTGCAATGTGACAAAACCATTGAGGAATGAAGTTATTTGACATAAGTTAGCCTTGAAAATGTTACGTCACATTGTGATGTTCACTAGGGTTATGTCATCTTCTGACATTCCTTTAGGTTTTTGTTTGACTGTGATGTTTATGAATTGTCTCCTATATGGGTGCCAAATTAAATTTCATCCATATCCAACCATTTATAAGAATCATAGTCCCATGTTGATTATGGTGATTAATGGTTAACTATGGAAAACCATGTTGATTATAGTGATTAATGGTTGACTATGTCTGGCCATGTTGGTTATGTTTAACCTTGGTTTACTATGGTAATATATCATTGTGTCATTCATCTTGGTTGAGTAAGGTCAAATTGCTACATTCCTAAATGCAATGTCACAGTGTGTTATAACCTTAAATTAACATCACATTGTTACGCAACCACTTAGGAATGATGAAATTCAACATAACACATTGAAGATGTACGTCACAATGCAACAACCATTGAGGAATGAAGTTGTTTGACATAAGTTATCCTTGAAAATGTTATGACTCAATTGAAACATTCATTTGGGTTATCTCACCATGTGACATTCCTTTGCAGTTATGTTTGAGAGTGATGTTTATGAATTTTGTCCTATATGGGTGCGAAATTAAAGTTCATCCATAGTCAAATATTCATACACATCACAGTGAGTTAACTATGGTTGACCATGGTGATTATGGTGAGTAATGGTTAACTATGAAAAATCATGTTGATTATAGTGATCAATGGTTGGATACTGCTAACCATGTTGGGTATTTTTAATCTTGGTTTTCTATGATAATATCTCATTGTGCCATTCATCTTGGTTGAATAATGTCGAATTGATACATTCCCCAATTGATTGTCGCAATGTCTCATAACCTTAAATGAACATCAAATTGTGAGGTAACCATTTAGGAATTATGCAATTCAATATAATACATTGAATATGTATGTCACAATGTGACACAAACATTGAGGAATGAGGTTTTTTGACATAACTTAGCCTTGAAAATGTTACGTCACATTGCGACATTCATTTAGGGTTATGTCATCTTGTAACATTCCTTTAGGGTTATGTTTGAGTGTCATGTTTATGAATTTTGTTGCTTATATTAGAGTATGGGTGAAAAATTAAATGTTATCCACAGTCAACCATTCATAAGCATCACACTGAGTTGACCATTGCTGACCATGTTAATTATGGTTAGTAATGGTTAACTATGGAAAATCGACATATTGCCCCACTTCAGTAGGGTCTGTCGACCTCACGGTCTATGGATATTCAACTCCTCTGAGCCGAAATGGCTCTTTGGTCCCCGCTGGAACCTTCAACACTTAAATACCATAGGTATTTTTATGAACCCCGCCTATGAGAACAATCAGTAGGCACAAGCTCCCCTCACATGACCACTGGTGGTGACCACAAGCCTAACCAACAGGCACTTCACATTTCATAATTTTGGGACTTCTATTGCAAGTCGCCCTAACTCCTCCAATTCTCAAACCCCAAAATAGGGCTTAATAGTCTCTAGCTCCTCCCTTAAATTCTTGTTGATATGACCTTCGGCTGTAACCTGGGCCCCAGCTTCTGAGCCCGTCAAGATTTTTCATGTCGGGACCTTGTGAAGTATTTCTCTTCCCTTCTCCCGAAATACGAACCCATGATGGCCAATATGTCAGATTGTCAGTCCATGATACCTGTGATCCAATGCTCTAGGTTACTTTTTTGCAAATCAGAATTTCACGACTCGTGACTTCCGAAAGCTTCTTCCTCCACTCTCTCGACTCCTGAAATGTTGGTATTCCCGAGTGCCAAATAAATGGTCCTAACTACTTCATATATGACGACTACTATCTCTCCTAAGATTGCGAGTGCTGAAAGAATCCCTTCCTTATCCTTCCTGCAGGTCTACTGGATCCAACAGCCCATAGAAATCAGTGTTTCTCCCTTGTGGAAATTGTATCGTCCGTCGAGGTTATCGATGGTTCCTTGCCAAATAACTCGATGTCAACCCTTCTGAGATTTTTTTCATGTGGTGACTTCAAACCTCGTCCTTCCTCTAAGATTACCTTGAATCTATCATTCTTGATCTTGATCCTTGTTGCAAACTCAAGGATTCTAAGGAATCCTGCACGCACTCCTTGCAGCTTCCACAATAACCTTTGGTTATTCGAACATTCTAACTCTACACACTCCTTGCGACAAAATTTCTTCAACCATTCCCTTGGTTTGGAAAATTTTAGAATCTCCTCAACCTACGCACACCTTGCATGACTCTATTATATACTCTCACTTCTACTGGTATAAGTTCACATTTTATCTCCTTATCTTTCTGAGATAAACTTAGAACCTTGTCAACGCATTACTTGCAGACTTCACAACACTCCTTGTAGGAATTCTCAGGAAGAGAAACAATTGAAGTTCATACTCTTCTCACAAACTTCATACATTCAACATGAAATCACATACATATGGAAGTGAAACAAATGCATAACAGAGACTAGAATTAAAATTTAAATATACCATTCAATAGATGCATACATAAACCAAAATACACCAGACAATTGGATCAAAGCATTCTTATATTAATTCAAGTTCTTCTGTACATGGTCTAAAACAACACCTACCTGCTCATACAACTTCTACAATCTCTTTTCTTCTCTTCTTTCCCATGCACTCTCTTTTTCTCCTATTCCCTTACAATGAGAATGGAAATACAATATATGCAAGGGAGTCTTCTTGAGTTTTTCCCTCCTATAACCTAAACTATATTATCGAAGTAAACACTCCAACTAATTTACATTTATTCTAATAAATGTCCACAACCAGCAGATGAGAGAAACTCTCAAGATATGAATTACAATACCCAAAACATTAAAAGAAAATACATCATTCCAACTATTACATTAATGGATTCATCTTTTGATATTCAAAATGTGCATCGACATATCTAGTTTTCTTCCACCCACGCGTGTTGACTATGCTCCTACATCATACTCCTATGGATGAAAAAATTCATGGACTCCTATCCATGAGAATATGCACCGTCTTTCCATGTTTGTGGATATCTTCTTTACTTTCCCAGATGGCATCTTCAATCGGGTATCCTTTCCATTTTACCAAATATTCAAAATATGTCTTCCTTCGGGTCTTCTTGCTAACTCTCTGATCGATGATATTTTCCATCTGTAGATTTTCATCTATAGGCATCTGTTTCACCCACTGGATTTCCTTATGATTCTATACTCCTCCTACTTCATCTGCTTTATAAGGATACATATCTGCTACATTGAATATGGGTGATATGCCCACATCATCTAGCATTTCTATCTCATAAGAATTTGCCTCAAATTTCCATAAAATTTTACATGGCCCTATCTTTTTCATATTCAACTTGTTATATGTTCCCCTTGGGAGCCTTTCTTTTATGAGATGTGCCAAAACTAAATATCCCACTTCGAATTGAAGATCTCTCCTGTGTTTATCTACTATGTTCTTGTATTTCTGGTTGGAACTCTGCAACTGCTCTTCAATATTACTGTGGAGCTCCTGCATCTCTGCTACAAAATATTCCTCTCCAACACTCCTGAACTCATTCTTCTCTAAGTCTCTCAACTCAAATAGTCCTCTTGGATGCATTCCATACATTATCTGAAATGGGCTCTTTCTTGTACTCCTATTAGGTGAGTCATTATATGAAAATTCCGCTTGCAACAGAATTTGATCCCACTAATGGTGATCTTCAATTACTATACTCCTCAATAAGTCTCCCAAACTTTGATTTACTACCTCAGTTTTTCCATCTATTTGAGGGTGATATGCTGAGCTAAAAGATAAATTGTCCCCAACTTATTCCATAATGTCCTCCAGGAATGACCAACAAATTTGGTGTCTCGGTCTGAAACAATAATCTTGGGTAAACCATGAAGTCGAACAACTTCCTCGAAAAACAAATTTGCAATGTCTGTTGCATCACTGGTTTTCTTACATGGAAGGAAATGTGCCATTTTGGTAAATCTATCGACTACCACAAATAATTTGGCATTCCGAACACAAAATCCATGCTTATCGCATCCCATGACCTCTCTGGTATTGGCAATGGTTGATATAACCTATTATTCTGTCTTTTCCCCTTTATGTGCTGGTAGATTCTACATCTTTTGACAAATATCTACACATCTATCCTCATTCTCGGCAAATAATATAGATTGTTTAGTTGTGAAAATGTTTTATCATGGCCGAAATGTCCAACCAATCCCCCAATATGATTTTCCTTCAAAAGGTTTTCTCTCATAGAACTCTTCGGGATACACAACTGATTTCCCTTGAATAGTAGTCCATCCTGAATTAAATATTCAATCCATTGGCTCTTGTCCCTTAAAACAAGATTCTCACATGCTTCGTAAGCATCCTTGAAATATGAATCATCTATATACATCTACTTAAGGCTATCAAAACCTAACGTCTTCACTCAAAACTCCCGCAGAATCAAACATTTTCTGTTGAATGCATCAACAACCTTGTTAGCATTTCCATAAATGTGCTTTATTACAAAAGTAAATTTCTGCATGAATTCAACCCATTTTGCATGTTTCTGGTTCAATTTCTCTTGTCTAGTTATAAACTGTAAGGCTTGGTTGTCACTATACAAATCGAACTCTTTTGGAACCCGGTAGTGCCTCCATTTCTTCAGTGCCTATATGACTACACAAAACTCTTTATCATAAGTGGAGTAATTTCTTTTGGCCTCATTCAGTTTCTCACTGAAGTATGCAACTAGTCTATTCTCTTTAATTAATACTTCTCCAATCGCAAATCCACTTGCATCACATCTCACTTGAAATGTCTTACTAAAATCTGGCAGAACCAGAACTGGTTGTTCAGTAATCTTATATTTCAACAACTTGAAAATTTTATCTACTTCCTCTATCCAATGAAAATATTTATGTCTTTTCTTGATTGTGTCCATCATTGATGCAACAATTCCACTAAAATTTATGATGAACTTCCTGTAAAAACGGGCTAGTCCATGGAAGCTTCTAACTTCAAATATATTCCTTGGCAACAACCACTCTTTGATTTCTTTTACCTTCTCTGTATCCATATTCAACTCTTTCGAAGAGATCACAAAACCCAAATAAGTGAGTTTTGTCTTCATAAAAGACGACTTATTCAAATTTATCAACAACTTCTCTTTCTATAAACTCATCATCACTAGAGTTAAATGCCTCAAATTTTCTTCCTTAGTCTTACTGAAGATCAGTATATCATCAATATACACAATTAAAATCTTTCCAATGAAATCTTTCAAGACTTTGTTCATCAATCTCGTAAAAGTACCTGGCACATTCGTCAAGACAAATGGCATGACAAGCCATTCATACATCCCTTCATTCATCTTGAATTTTGTATTCCATTCATCACCTTCCCTCATTCAAATCTGATGATATCCTATTTTCAAATAAATATTTGAAAAAAACTTTGCTCGACTCAAGCAATCCATCAAGTCATTCATTCTGCGTAAAGGAAATCTATACCTAATGGTGATTTTGTTTATAGCCCTAGATTCTGTACACATTCTCCATCCACCATCCTTCTTTGGACTTAACATTGTTGGTACAATGCATGGACTCAAGCTTTCTCTAATCAACCCTTTGTCCATCAAATCCTAGAGTTTCTTCTTAACCTCTTCATTCTCTTGTGGTGTCAATCTGTACGCTGCTTTTTTTGGCAAACTTGCTCCCGGTATAAGTTCAATGTGTTGGCTTATACTCCAGATGGGTGGCAACGAACAAGGAAAACTATCCACCACTATATCAACAAAATTCTCCAGAATTTTCTGAATTTCCTCAGGTAGATCATCTATTGAGGTACTAATCAAGATGACTCTAGGTTTTCTAACCACAACAAATTGCATTTCTTCTTCTTTCCTAACTTCATCTAGAAGTTCCTTCCCACTCATGAGAAGTACAGTATTTTTTGTTTCTTATTTCACCTTCTTGTCTTCAATTGGCAACAACATATGTGTCCTAGCATTCTTCTCCAAGGTGTAAGTGTTCTTTCTTCCATCATGAATAACATTTTTGTCATATTGCCAAGGCCTCCCGAACAAAAGATGACAGACATCGATGGGAATTACATCACATAAAATACCATCTCTATATCCCCCTACATTAAATTCAACTAAACATTGTTTAGTGACTATTACCTGATGTCCTTTTTGCAACCACAAAATTTTATACGGGCTTGGATGTGAAAATCTCTCCAATTCCATATTCTCCACCATCTCTATGGATACTAAATTATCTGTGCTCCCACTATCCAATATCACCTTGCATACCCTATCCTTTTTCTTTCAAGTAGTCCTAAACAACTGTTCCGCTGGACTAGATTCTCCATCTCTTTCTCTGGATTCAGGTGAATTTTCCTCATCATCAAGGATCTCTCGAATTCTGCATCTTCTACCTCAACATTTTGCCTTTGTGATTCTGAAATGTGAGCTTTACCTCCTCCATATATTTTTCTATTGGGACATTCCCAAGACTTGTGTCTGATCTTTCCATAGACAAAATACTTTAATTCACCTCCTATGCCTCTTCCTCTTCCTCTTTCTCGAGGAAAAGTGTTTCTATCGGCATATTGTCTCCCTTGTGAACTTCCTCCCCTTTCTAGGTGATTATGAGGTTTCTTTTCTTCATCCTTAGGATTTTGTGCTCTATCTTGGGCAATTTATTTACCTCTACTCTAACTTCTACCTCTGCCCCTTTGACCTTGCTTCGAAGACAATTTTTCTTCCGCCTTTAGAGAAACCTGATAAGCTTCTTCCACATTTATGATTGTCACCATTCTCATATCGTCCTGAATCTCATATCTCAAGCCATTCATATATTTGGTGAACTTTTCGTTATCACTCTCACGATGACCAGCTCTGATGTTTAACCTATGAAATTCCTCAGTGTACTCCTTCACTGTCATCCCTTTCTGTCTCAAATTCTGCATTCTTCGAAACATATTTATTTGGTAATATATGGGTATGAATTTGGCTTTCATATTCTCTAGCATTCTATCCCAGCTCTTAATTCTTTGTTTTCCCTTGCAATGTCCGTCAGCCTGTAGTTCATCCCACCACAGTGTTGCATGTCCTTTCAGTCTAGTGACAACGTGCTTAACTTTCTTGTCTTATTCGATATCTTCATAATCGAAATATTTATACAGATATCTAAACCAATCTAGAAGCTCCTCAACATCCAAGCTTCCTTCATACATCGGGATGTCCAACTTTTCTCTGTCACCTATTCTTGCAACAACTTTGAATAGACGTTCCTCTGTAGCATCTTTGGCTACAACTTCTTCGGCTCATTCTTAATGTTCACTTTCATCCTCACTGATATCTCCAGTATTAGGTGTTCATCTCTATGTTGTCTCCATAACATCTAATCGAGCATGAAGTTATCTCATTTCCCTCTCTAAGGATGGATCAAGTAAAGTTGTTTCTGGACATCTCCTTGGAGGCATTGTTGCAATATGTCCATGCAGAATTTAAATCACAACTATCCTATGTCTTCCCTTGCTTACAAAAAAAAATAGTTGTAAGCTCTTATACCACCTGACGCAGAGCCCCACCTCAGCAGGGTTTTCTGACCTTCTGGTCTATGGATCTTCAACTCCTATGAGTATAAATGGCTCTTTGGTCCCAGCTGGAACCTTCAACACTTAAAGACCACAGGTCCTTTTACGAACCCCACCTATGCAAAAAATAACTAGGTGCAAGCTCCCCTCACACGACCACCGAATGTGACCACAATTCTAACCAACAGGCACTTCACATTTCACAATTTTGGGAATTCTATTGTGAGTCACCCTGACTCCTCCAATTCCTTAACCCAGAAATAGGGCTTAACGGTCTCTATATCCTCCCTTAAATTCTTTCTAATATGTCCTTCGACTGCAACCTGGGCCCCAACTTCCGATTGTGTCGAGATTTTGTGTATCGAGAACTCGTGGAGTATTTCTCTTCCCTTCTCTCGAAATATGAACTC
>ML793492.1:46114-77535 GCA_009831015.1 Picea engelmannii | reverse complement strand
TTCAAGTCTCTCTTTTGTTACTTTTTTTGAAAAAGTTCATGCTAAAATTGTAAAGTGTATTTCACTTCAAGTATAAAAGTGAATCACTATAAGTAGCCTTAATATTTTATTTTAGAGTTATTTGTTTTGCATGCATCTTTTTTATTATAAAGTAACTTCATTGTAAAAGTGATCCCCACTTATCTTTATAAAAGTGGGTCACTTCATAAAGAAACTTACACTATCACATGGTCATTTGGTTACCGTTTATGCCTTTTTTTAAAAGGGCATAACTCTCACATCCGAAGTCCGTTTTCAATGCCGTTTTTTTTAAAATCGCATAACTTTTCGATCTCTTTCCATCCAGATCATCAGTTTCTTTTTTTTAAATCTACATTATCTGTGTATTTAATATGTCTTCTACAAGTAATCTCTTACTTACAAACACCAACTACTTCCAATGGAAATCCCATATGGAGGATTTATTAAGAAGTAAAATCTTGTACCAAATTACCTTGGGAAAGGAAACATCACCCACTGGTGATGATAAGAATTCCAAATGGAATAATAGGAATGATGAAGAACGTGGATTAATCATAATGTCCATATCTCCCGATTTAAGGTTACACCTTCAATCAATTGATCAACCCAAAGAAGCTTGGGATAAGATTGAATCTGTTTTTGGTAAACAAAATATTTTTCGAGCAAAACAGTTAGAAAATCAACTATTGACCTTAATTCCAAATGATTTTTCTTGCATTGAATACTATCTATCTAAGTTTAAAACACTCAGAACTTTATGTGAATAATGTAAGATAAAGATAGAAGAAGATTGTTGCATCTATCTTATTCTTTATAAGCTAGGTAGTGCATATTTTGTTTTTGTATCTACCTTTTATGCCATGCAAGAGGCTCTAGGGACAACTTATAAAAAACCCAGTCTTGAGAACTTTTGTGATGCTTTGATTAGAGAACAAGATAATATTGCACAACTTAGAGTGATCAACACTGCAAGTACCTCCAATAAAGCCTTAGTTTCCCAGTAGAAAGATAAAACCAAGTATCCCAAGAAGCAACATACTAGCCACAAAAAAAGAAATATAAGGGTTCCAAACCCACTCAGACAACTTCCACTCCTAATGAAGGCAAAGGAGAAAAATATAAAAATAAGAAGACTTATAGACATTGCAACTTTTGTGATAAATATGGTCACGATGAGTCCAAATGTTTCAAGAAGATGGCATCTTTAGAAGCAGCGATGAAGAAGCACAACATCAATATTGATTTGACTTCTTCTTCTTATTCTCGTGGACTTGCACTTTCAACTTCTGGTTTCTCCTTCAATACAACTTCTACTTCTACTTCTGATGAGTGGCTTATTGATTCTGGAGCATCTTATCATATGGCTAAGTCTAGAGACATATTTTCTACTCTAAATGAGTGTAACACCAAGAAAATATTTGTTGGTGATGATAGATCTCTTAGTGTTGAAGGATTTGGAACAGTTCAATTAGAAAATGGTCATTTCAATGATGTATTATGTGTTCCAAGTCTTTCTTGTAACCTTCTATCAATATATCAAATCACCCATTCATGTGAAGGTAAAACCGTAGAGTTTTCACCTCACCAAGTTGTAATCAAGGATCTAAAAGATACTAAGCATGTTCTTGCAACTGGAATTGTTGATGATATTACCAGGTTGTACAAGTTTGACAACTTTGGGTCATCATCTTTTTCATCAGTTTTTGTTGCACATAGCAATGACTTGAGTAAACTTTGGCATGAGCGGTTTGGTCATCTAAATTATAGCTCATTACATAAACTATGTAATCAACAAATGGTTACTGGTCTTCCTCTTGTTTCATGTAAAGATGGTGTTTTTGCCGGTTGTGTTCTTGGCAAACATCATTGGGACAGTTTTGAAAAACGTGCCTCTTAGCACACCTCGGGTCCTTTGCAGCTTGTTCACAGTGATTTGTGTGGTCCACTTTATTCTCCTTATTTTTCTGGGTGCAAGTATTTCTTAACTTTCATTGATGACTTTTCCAAACGTACTTGGGTTTACTTCTTAAAACTTAAGAGTTAAGTTTTTGACAAGTTTTTATCTTATAAGGCCCTTGTAGAAAAGAACTCTCGACATCAAATTCAAAGGTTAAGAATAGATAATGGAGGCGCATATGTGAACAATAATTTTACAAGTTATTGCACTACACATGGAATCCAAATGCAACATAATGTTCCATATACACCACAACAAAATGGTGTTTCTGAGATAAAGAACCGCACATTAAAATAAATGGCTAATTGTATGATCCAATCTAAGGGATTAAGTCTAAAGTATTGGGCGGAAGCAATCAACTATGCAAATTACATAGTAAATCACACTACCACAAAGGCTCTTAAAAATATAACACCAGAAGAAGCTTGGACTAAAATTAAACCAAATGTAAGTCACTTCTATTTATTTTGAAGTATAGCACGGGCTCACATTCCTGATGAGAAAAGGAAAGCATTGCAGCCTAAAAGTGAGAAGTGTATATTTGTTGGTTATTATGAATATGTTAAAGGTTATAGACTTCTTCAACCACATTGTAATGAAATTATTATTAGAGGATATGTTAAATTTGATGAAAATATCTTGGCCTGCATGCCTAATTCGACGTTTGTGCCTTTGTTGGCCTGTGATCCTAATTCAATGGTTGTGCCTTCTTTGGCCTGTGAGCCATATTTGATGTTTGTGACTTATTATGTTCTGGTTTCTTCTTAAGATGATGACAATGAGGATGAAAATACACCTCTGCCTACTCACCTTCCTCCAGATGAGTCCTTTGAACTTGAACCAATACCAGCTCCACCGCTTCCTAGATGGATCTGTTCAACACGAGAAGTAGTTAGTGATCTTGTTAGTGATCCTTCAGATCAACGTCAGACATGTTCACAGTTCTAGCGAGCCTCTTCTCTTTTGGCTCAAGTTTCATAAACTCATGATCCAGAGACATTTGCAGAATCTTTAGGTCATCCATATTCGGATAAAACAATGAATGAAGATTATCATTCGTTAATGGAAAATGATACTTGGGATATTGTACCTTTTCCAAAAGGAAGAAAACTTTTCATATGTAAATGGGTCTATAGAACTAATTATGCATTAGATGGAAGTGTTGATAGACACAAGGCTCAGTTAGTTGCCAAAGGATTTTCCCAATGTGAAGGAATTGTCTATAATAAAACCTTTTCCCCTATAGCCAAAATGAATTCCATCTGACTTGTTCTTTCCCTTGTTGCCTCACATAAATGGGAGTTCCATCACATGGATATTAAATCATCCTTCTTGCATGAATATTTGTAAGAAGAAATCTACATGGAACAACCTCTTGTCTATGTCCATAATGACTCTATCCTTGTTTGTTTCCTTAAGAAATCTCTTTATGGTCTCAAGTAATATCCCCAAGCTTGGTATGCCAAAATGGATAGCTTTCTTATTTCCAATGGATTCTCTAGATGTCATTCTGATCCTATTGTCTATACAAAGAAAGTAGGAATCCATCTCATAATCCTTGTCCTTTATGTTAATTACCTCATCCTTACTAGTAGTTGTTGGGAAAGAAATCGAGCTATCTTTCTGTTGCATTTCCATTACCTTTTTGACTTTTTTACACTTATTTACCTATGTTTACTATGATAAACCTGTGAGGTAAGTACCCCTACCTTTTCTATTGGAATATTTTATTAATAAAGTGAAGTCGTGGAGATTTACCTATTCACAGCACTAAAACAAATGTTTGACCGCAACTTCTGGAGAACAGGACTAGGGATTCATCCTGCAGCAGATCCGCTCTTCATAGCAACAACCAAGCCATAAAGAGGCCATGCAGCTGGAGTCGCAAATCCCTGAACCATGTTGGGAATTTCGATGATCCTGTCCATCTGGTATTGGTGTCGTTCCAACTAATGTGTATTTTTTCGGATATGGTTACTATGTTTTGGGGAAAGAGGTTGTTCTCCCTTTTGATGTATAAAAGACAGTTTATTCCTATAACTAGGGATATCCCCATTGAGATTGTAATAACCTTTTTCATATTTATAAAACACTACCTATTTTGTTGTCTTTGTCTTTATTGTAACCAACGCAGCCCTGATCAGAGAGTTGGGCCCGCTCTTCTGATAAGGTGTTGCATCTTCCTGTGTGCGTTATTTATTAGTTTATGCTTGTTGTTACAGTGTGTTATTTATTAGTTTATGATTGTTGTTACAATGTTATTTATCAGTATATGCTTGTTGTTACAGTGTGTGATTCTTATGACTACTTTTCGAAAGCTATAGTAATTTAGTTTGATAGTAATGCTTTGAATCTTAATCGTGAACCCTTGGCCAGAACGAGTTGTACTCTTTCCCCTGCATATACCTTGTGCATTGCCTTGAAAGGATACGCACCCAGATTGATAAATTAATGTAGGAAAAGGGTGAATAAATCATTCATACCTGGACACCAACAATAGTGACCCAAAACTTTTAAACCATGTGAAAACCAGCCTTAAGAAGAAATTTGAAATGACAGACTTAGGCTTTTTGCACTATTTCCTTGTCCTCCAAGTTTTTCAAACCAATGAAGGAATTTTTCTTTCCCATTCTAAGTATGCTCGTGAGCTTCTTCGTCTCTTTCACATGGATGATTGTAAACCAACCCCTTCTCCCTTCCAGTCTGGAGTCAAGATTATTTCCACATGTACTTCTCCCGAGGTTGATGCCACTCTGTACTATCAGTTAGTTGGTAGCCTCTTATACTTGACTCATACCTATTCTAATCTTTCCTTTATTGTTGGTCTTGTTGCCTGGTATATGAAAACACCCCATGAAAGCCATTGGAAAGAAGCTAAAAGGATACTTCTCTATGTTCATGGTACCGTTCAGTTAGGATACATTACAGTTTAGGGGGGGCTCCTTTATTGGTTGGTTTCACTGATTCATATTGGGTGGGTGACCTTGATGATCAAAAGTCTACTACATGTTATGTTTCCAGCCTTGGTCCAGGACCTGTCATTTGGGAATGTAAGAAACAACATGCTATTTCACTTTCTTCAGCAGAAGTAGAGTATCGAGCAGTGATAAATGAAAGTCACGGTGCCTTGTGGGTTCGAAAAATCCTTTCAGAGTTTGGATTCTAGCAACAATATTTGACTAGCCTTTCGTGTGACAATAAAAGTGCCATCAAGCTCACCAAAGACCCAGTTCAACATTATCTCAGAAAACACATCTAGCTACACATGAACTTCATCAGAAAGCTCATTCATGATCAAGTTATTGTAGTGCTATTTTTCCCCACAGAAGATAAAGTTTTAGACATTTTCACAAAGAATGTTACAGAAGCGAAATTTTCCAACCTTAGATCTATGTTAGGACTTCAGGAAGTTTTCATTGAGGGGGGATAGGCTCTAATGCCTCCTTCCTTATCCTATTCTGTCACTATTGTAAATCCTTCAATCCTATCCCAAGTTGTTCTTAAGGGGGGATGTTAGGATATTTATACACTTAGGAGTTAGTTAAGATCTACTTGGTCTAATGTGTCGTTAGGTAAAAGTGTGTTTCCTAGTGTGTTTCTTTAGTATGCATTAGTTTGCATTTGTAGTTAGGAAATCTGATGGTCACAATATGTTCCCGACATAGAGTGATCTGACATTTCATACTCTCCTCTATATTAACAACCATTGATCCATGGTTTAACACTCGATTGGTCCATAATCTCTATTTAAAGAGCATAGAGGGTCATTTTTCGATGATCTATTATGAGAGACTCTCTTGTAAAATCTCTCTGTAATCTTTTTCTTTGCACTAATAAACTACTCCAAGTGGTCACGTTGGTTGGGGTCATGGATGTTTCCCCATAGGGGTCTTACCACGTAAAAAAATTGGTGTGTTGATCTTTGATCTGTTTATGTGAGTGGTTACTGAAGGTGTTTGTACTATGTTGGAATACCTGTGTTGTCGAAAAAATCATGCAATATCATAGAAAGGGAATTTTTTCAAAGGTCTGTGCAGTAGGTTCTTGGAATATATAGGTACGTGGATAAAGATGTTACTGTGTGAAAAACACATGATAATGGAATCCAATTGATAAGGAGTTCATTCACATAGGGAAACCGAGGGATGATAGGAGGATCGTCTAAGAGAATGAAGGAAGTGATGAAAGAGATAGGGAAAGATTGAGGATGCAAGAAGAGGGTATACCAAAGGAATAATATGAGTTCAGAGAGTTGCGCAAAGGAAGGATGTACAAGAGGAAAAATACTGGGGTTGAGAAAGGAGATTTTCACAGTGAGTCAAAGGGGATCGAAAATTGCACACTAGTCTGAATCATGGAGATACCATATATAGGAGGAGAAGAAGATGGGTTTTAGTCCAACCTAATAATAGAAGATATAGTAAGTCCTAATCAGGCATGATTATGTGTCAAATAAATGACCCTGTGTGCATCACCACAATTAGAAATAATGGCTGAATATTTTTCAATAGAAATTGTTGTTAGCTAAGGAGGACTGAGTAGTAGCACTTAGAGAAGTGGAAGTAGTGCGCAGAGTCGGAATCAGAGTCAACAAACATCAATAAGAAAAGGGAATACATAAAGAAACATGACAAGGGAAGATACTACTCTTAGACTTCCTGAGTTCCAGGGAGTTGGGTCGGAGGACCCAGAACAACACTTGTTTTTCTGTGAGACAATTTGGGCCACAAATAATGTCCAAGAAACGTTTGTGAAGATTGTGTAGTTAGAAACAACATTTAGAGGCCATGTGATAGTATCATATATGAAGCTAAAGAGCATCATGCCTACCAGACAGTCCATGAATTTGGTAGAGATTAAGAAGGAACTACTGAAGGAGTTCAAGAAGCCTAAGTTTGAGTCATAGTACATCACAAAACTAAAGGAGATTAAACATGTACAAATAGAGTCGGTATGAGAATTCGACTAGAGATTTAAGGGTTGGATGTGTATATTGACTTTATGGATCCCATATCAAAAAAATCAAGAATGATTTATTGTAGGGATTCTACCACACATTCATAGACCATTGATCCAACAAAAGATTTCATTGTAGCACGAGGCACTATTAATTGCAATGAAATTGGAATCATCTCCAGTGGAATAAAGTGGAGGAATGGTTCAAGTTCATATGCAGTTGCTTGCATTAACAATTCAACTAGAAGAACTGTCAAATGGAAAGGAGAAACGTGAGAAAGTATGGTGTACAAAATGTAAGATTAAAGTCCATCACAAGGACGATTTCTCATAATTCACACAGTATTTGGCGACAAGAGTGCCAAATCCATTATCAAGATGAGGATATTGCAAGATATGTAAGAAATGGGGCCATCACCCAATGAAGTGTCCATTACTACAAAAATATAAAAGTACCCCATGGAACTTGTTCTACAACTTTTGAAAATCAGTGGGACATGAGGAATGGATTTTCACACATTCAACTTAATGAGGGAGTGCACATCATATATGTACAGGATTCAGGAGGATAAAGTTACACCAAAAGCAGGGGGTCTGTAATATAACAATCAAATAGATAGAATAGGGGATGATATGATGAATGAAGGAAAGAAAACTAAATGGTGGGTAAGGAATTTAGTAGGGCCTATGTCAATCTTTGGTCCTCAAGAAGAAAAGGAGACATATCAGAGATCAAGAAAAGAAGCACTTTGAGTAGATTGGGGAGCATCAACATCAATTGTGCCTTGTGTAGAAGATCGTGCTATGCCAAAGAAACCAATGGGAAAGGTAAGCACATTAAGATAATTATTGAGGAGTTTTGTAGAGATAGGGAAGGATGAAATTACATTGAGTACACTATATGACATAATCGATCACTACACAAGAGGTAGGGAAATTCCTATCGCACAAAGGATGGTAAATTAGGTACTCCACAAGAACAGAACCAATGGATAATTCAGATTCAGTATGTAGATTGGAGAGAATGATGTGGATAATGTTATATTGGAATTGGGGTTTAACGTGAATGTTTTACCTAAGAAGACATGGGAGATTATGGGAAAACCCAAGTTGTTATAGTCTCTTGTTAAGTTAAGGCTCACAAATAAACACAAAATAGTCCTAATTAGTCGTTTGATAGGAGTACTTGTGAACATAGATGGGGTGCGCAACATGGCATACTTTGAGGTTATTGAGATGATGGACGACAATCAACCATATATATCACTGATGGTACTGGAATGGGTGTTTGATAAACAATCAATCATCAATTTGAAAAGGAGGGAGATGATATGTGAAGTTAAATATTTGAAAGTTACTACACCCTTGGATCCACTAGAAGGAAAGAGATACGTAGAGCCAGTATGAGGGAACAACATTGACAATTTATATAAAATGACTACGTGAGTGGTGTATTATGTCAACCCAACAATAGAGGGTGCACTAAGTTGGTGAAGTATTACTTCATCTGCATCATATTCTGAAGAAGGTATAGAGCATTGGCAACAAAGAATGCATGAAGTGTCAACTAGACAATGTGCACGCATAACTCAATCCTTGCGATGGATTGGAACAGAGATATGTGATCCACCCAGATATGATGGACTAAATGATATAAGATTTTTTTTAAAGGAATTTGATTTGCAGGAACCCAAACAAAAAAGGATGTTAGAACTAGATGTTGTATTAAAGGCGACTCCAACTAGATGTTCGGTTGCACACAGAGAGGGAATGAAATACTGGTCACAATGCAACAAACTATTGCAAATAAGGTTTGGCACCGAGGAAGAAATTATTGAACATAAGTACACCGAGGAAAGTGATCCAACAAATCATGTTGAACAATGTAGGGTTTTATGGAGTTTAGTATTGGAAACATAGTGGATGCACAAATTTATACACACATTGGACACAATTCCAAAGAATTGGTATATGGAATTGGAAATGGACAAGGAGACATCAATATGGGAAGAACTAGTTGATAGGTTCAAAATCACACTTACATTTGAACATGAATATCCATCAATAGATGAAGTTCTACAGGCTATTTGAACAACTAACTTCTTGGAAGAAGAGATGATGGAGGTGGTATCGGTATGTAGTGCACATAGAGCCAAGATGATTTTCCATGAGCTATTGGAGTTACATAATGTATCTAGGGAGGAGAATGATGAAGATGATCCCAAGAATGTACAAGTACTTGAGACAGAAGGAGAATGAGAAGTAGAAGGGCCAGATCTTGAATCCACTGCATATACATAACCTATAAAGACACAGAAGGTAAACATTAGGATGACAAAGAATCCCAAGTTTGTAGGGGTAGGAGATTATTGGAGTGATGAGATAGTTGAAAAGATTGCAAGCTTACTGTGAGAATATCAGGATATGTAATATCTTGCTCTTGCGCCCTCTGAGTGAACTTATTCTTTGATGAAACTTTCTTGCAAGTGACTCGGATTATTATACTATTGGCCATTTGATTATGGTCACGAGATATTATGGATACAATGATATGTTATTTTGTTGTATTTACATAGACCGGTGCTATTGACTGGGTCCTCCTAAGTGTGTAGGACTTTGGACATCGAGGATGCAAAGGAATCGATGAAACCCCTTGGACTCTGGATCGAATCAAGGAGTGGGCTGTTGGGATTGAATGTTGTTGATGTGACATATGTACATATGATTAGATGATATGATGATTGACTAGTATTGCTGACATGATTTGTTGATGGATGCAGGCTGACGATATCTTTCCAACCAGACTCAAATGTGGAGTAGAGGGGTCATGCATGACAAACAAATAATTTGAGGGAGAGGTGTGGCATCAGCCCTGCCACAACCTACTAGCACTCCCATCGTGGCTTAAATTGTAGGTTAACTATTACCTAGTTTGAGAAGACCCACGATGCCATGAGGGAAGACTATGAAAGTCACTCACAATGATTCTAAGGGGTGCATAATAAGACAAGGGCCTTATTCCTTAGAGGCCCTTAGTCTCCCACAAAATCACCTAGCGGAGTATTGACTTCAGGGGTTTGACGTCTACCAAAGTCTGTTAAGAGGCGAGTGGCACCCTTGGAGCACGTAGTGCATCTTGAAGGGAACGCCGTGATTTTAATGGGTAAGTGAATAAACCTAGTCAGACTTAAAATAAATGATGTGATAAGTAAGGTTTAAAAACAATTTTCCCTAAAAAGAAAATGTCACCCAACCTGGTGAAATTAAAACCTAGGTCTAAATAGAACATGTTGTCAAAATAAATAAAAATAAAAAAATAAACATGTAGAAAGAAGGGGGGTAAGAAATTCAAACTCATTTATTAAAGTCAAAATTATAATGGAGGATTAAATTTTTAAAAAGGGGTAATGGTTGTTTTTTTCGTCTACACTTCCTAAATTATTTTTTAATTAAAAAGGAGAAAGGGTAAATGGTTGTTTTATCTACACTTGCTAAATTGATTTTTAGTTAAAAAGTAAAAAGGGGGAAACTTAAAAGAAATAGGAAACTTAAAGAAAAGAGGAAACGTAAAGAAAAAGATGAATTTCTAACTTAGTAAGGAATCTTTCCTTTTGAACTTTCTAATTATGAAATTAACAAGGAATTAAGTAAGGCGTAAGTCATTTAATAAGTGTAAGGGAATTTTGGAACACCGAGGAGTGATTTTAGGAATTCTTTTAGATGGGTGAAGGAAACATGAATAATTAATTAATTAATAAAATTGATTTTTTTGTGCAACTAGGGGATTGAACGACATGTGTATGGGGGAGGTTTTTCAGAATTAATTAACCAAAAAAGGAATTTAATGAGAGTTTGGGAAACTAATTACTTAAAAAATCTATAAAAAGGATGGAGAAGGAGGAGTATGGATCTCATCTTTTTGCGTTATGTTACGCTGTTGAAATTTTACCTTGACTGAACTTTCTCTTGTGGGAGTTGGGATACCTAGCTTGGGAAACGAGTGGTAGCTTGACCTTGCAAGGCAAGTTGGGTGCTAGAATTCTATGGTATTGTGAGTGTGGCCCCTTTGCAGCTCGAGGGGATGAGGGGGAAGAAGAGTAACCCTAGCATTGTCTGGGAAGTACCGGTGAGGTCACATCGGTTGGCAAGCAGGAGTTGAAAGGAGCGCGTGCGGGACAACGACTCAGAGCTTTCAAATTTTGCTACGGTATGCGCGTGTATATTTGTATTGAATGGTAGCTTAAGTATTTTGCTGTGATGTTAGTAATGTACTTCTATTGTGTTAAATTTTATGTTTAATCAATGTAACACTATCCAGAGATTTCATTTTATCTTTCTGCAATTTGTCTTGATGAGCCCAACGTTTTGATCTGAGAACCCAATGTTTTGATCTGAGAACTTAAAGTCATTCCAACCTTATTCTCGTTGTATTTTGAATTTATTTCCCATGGAGAAACCAACCCTTGATTACAATGACTTATCTTCATTTGTTTTTATTGAGTAATATGAAGAAAACGTTGTGTTTTTATCCTATGTCCCTTATTCCTTACGTTATTAGTTTGTGCCTGAGTGGTCGGTGAAGACCAGAATTGACGGTCGTCACTTCGATGTTTAAAGAATTATAAATTCAAATTCATTGTTTTCCTATGCATGGATAATAAGTGAAGGATAAATTTCGCCCAACTATCTATCCCTTACTTATCTCTATGTTTTTCTTTTCACCATAATCCCTGAATCCTTCCCGAAAATTTATCTCTACGTTGACTGATTAAATGTTAAATGTTTAATATTGCACCTTCATTGTGAATGATTATCTTTATGCCTTCCTTGTGAATGATTACTACTATGATTTTAGATAGCGAATCCTTTTTAAATGTTAAACAACGGATTTTGATTGTTGGTCTGTATTTTCACATAACTTAAAAGGTTGGTTAAGAATCTTACTTGTTGATATCTTTAGTCCTTCTATGTCGAAAATTAGTGGGTGCATACTTATATATTATGCACCAGGTTTTGTATGTCAATCGTAGATATTCTTATATAATATGTGTGAAAATTCAATGCCATTCTTTATAAATTTTGGATGACAATCGTTGGCATACATGTCTAATAAATCTCTGTGTGAATGATAGATGAATGGTAAGCGAATGTTAAATACCATCGTTTTTGGATTGATAAATCTTTGTGTAGGGGTAGGTCCTACCCAACATGTACCCCACGATTTCCTTGGCAACATTTCACAACCTTCATACTGCGAATTTTGTGGCACATTATAGCTCTTTCATACTATGATTTTCGCGGCATTTACTCAGCGATATCTCATCCATTGTTTTTATTACATAGCGATATCTCATTGCACAGTGATATGTTTGTTGACATTGTATTTTAGACAACAAAATTATATTTTACCGTGTATAGATCTTGAGAGCGGATTACACAACGAATTGTTGGTATAGATTAATTTTGTAGAGTTTTAATTTCCATTTTAAAATTATTTAACACAACCAATACTAACATATGGAAATATTATTATTAGAATAATCATTTTATATAATGTATGCTAGTAATTGTATATTTTACAAACAATAATTTTTATAGACATCAATATTATATTTCGTATTTTATATTTACACAACAATATATTACCTTTTATTAGACAACAATTGGATGGTTGACAACGGTTTTTTTAATAGATACAGTAACACGCTTTAATAGACCCCAAGAGAATACTAAATAGACAACGATATTGCTTAATAGACAATGGTTTTTTTTTTTTTTGATTTGTATTAATGTATAGCATTTTTGTTTTTGATATGTTTTAATGTATAACGATCTTGTATATATTAGGTATGACAACAAGTTATACATGATAGTGATTTCATTATATATGTTATTATTATATATGAGAGACGACATTTTATATATAACAACGATTTACTATATGATATAATAACCAACAATTTTTATAATATAATAGACATCAATTTTATAATATATAATAAACAACGATTTACAATTAATAATCTGACAACGATTTCCATAAATTTAATTATGAGACAGCGATATCATACAATTTATTTAGATAGCGGTTATTTAGACAACTTATATCTAGACAACATATATTTAGAATGTGTATCAATGCTAGACAACGATAACTTAGACAATGTTCCTTTTAAATGCTAGATAGCGTATCAATTCTAGGCAACATATACTTAGACAATGTGTTTATCATAGACAACAAATACTTCATGATACTTCATGACTACGTTTGATGATTGCATTTTGATCGCATTTGTATGACTGTGTTTGATGACTACATTTGTATGATTGTGTTTGATTGCATTTGTATGACTGCGTTTTGATTGCATTTGAATAGCAATTTGATATTGCATGACTGTGATTTGTTTGCAATTGAATAACATTGCTTGATTAGCATATGAGTTGTGATACCATTTATTATTGACAATGATTTACCATTTATTATTGACAATGATTTATCATTGATTTTATTATATAGATCATATATATACTGACTCTATCTGCATTCCTTTAGATAGAGAAGTATATTGTTTTAAAAGACATGTTTCATATTGTTTCAGTTTAAAAGATAGTGAATTCATCCTCAGGAAAATACTTATAGGATATGTGGAATTGGAAAATAGTTACAATGAACTATTTGTTTGATAATAATTGTTTTTAATGTGTACATATTGATGTATGTTTGCATAGAATGTTTTGCGCCAGGAAGTTATTATGATGTATGATTGTTATAGTAGTGATATTTCTCATGTGTCTTATTGACTTGCTGATTGGGTGCTTGGGTATAGTCTTCATGTTCAATAGTTAATTCGGTCTCCTAGCACGTTGGATTTTTCTTGGGATGTTGGTCTAGATATGTTATGTTGCACCTTGGTGACTTCCATGCCTATCACCTTGTGACAACATGATTCCCAATGAGGAGATCATTGCGTGCCCTGATGGATAGACGCGAATGATAACCGAGCAAGAGTCTTGTGCTTCCCGATGTGGGCATATTTTTCTTTATAATGGATGTTGGTACTTGGTTTTGTACCACCTTAATGTATTTGGTTTTGCACTCCGTAGAGGTTTCTAGTTACTGGTCGTTGAAGCCACTGTGTCGAGTTGTTGATGTTGTCCTTTAGCTTGTAGGTGTTGTATTTCTTGTGTTGTGAAGGTAGTAATTTTTATCTGTCTATTGATTATCGCATGTTTCGTCTAGTTGCCTGATGTGTTAATATGTTGAGTTGTTGTTGTCTATTGCCTAATCTGCATGCATTGTGTTCATCTTCAAGTTGTGTTGTTGCCATCCTACTTAAATAAAAAATAATAATTTATTTTGCATTGTGTCGCATGTAGTCATAACAATGGGGTTGTTACATATGGTATCAGAGCGAGTTCAACCCTGCGACTGTGGATCACCATTCTTTCTACTACAGTAAACCCTTGAGTAATAAACTAGCTCTAATTAAAACTTTAACGTTTCCATGTGGTGATCTCGATTAGAGGATTCCATAGAGGTTCGCAACATGGTGCTATGGAAGGAGGTGTGATGCCTCTAGAAGTGCCCACGTCCTTGGAGTCTAACCCCCAAAGGGGGAAGAACAATCCCTTGGGATGGATTCGATCATTGTAAGGGATGATGATAGTTTGAACAGGGTCTTTCCAGAGATTGTTAGAGGCCTTGATTCACCATCTATACTGAGATGAGGTCGGGATTCCCATACCCCTGAGGGTCAAGAACGTGCCCAACTAGTACCATTAGTATTCATCGCGAACTCGAGAAGTTCATATTTATCGAGTTCTTTGGTACCCTAGACGGTCCAACTACCAAGGAATGGTTAGAGAATATGGCGATGTGCTTTGCAATTCATGACTATACCTCCAACATGAAGGTATGCATGGTAGTATTTAAACTGAAGGGGAGCACTCTTCTATGATTGAAGACACTCCTACCACAATTGAACATGGTTGTCGAAGACATGTCATGGGAACTGTTCGAGGAATGGTTCCAGGAGAGGTATCTTTTTGAGGAATTCATTGAGCATCAACTCAATGAGTTCAATGCCTTGTGATAGGGCAGTCATACAGTGCCCGATTATGAGGCCCATTTTTGGAGTTTCTTTGGTTTGCTCTGCACCAAATTACAGAGAAACTTAAGGTCAACAAGTTCATGTTTTGCCTTAATGTTAGGATTTAGCTTCTACCTCGGGTACTAGGAATACTGGATAGAAGAAAGTGTGTTGGAATGTGGGGATCCACATTACCAGAGCGACTTCCTAGTGGAGAGGACTAGAACCTCTGGATCAGTCAGACCCACTACTATGGGAGTTTTGGGCAAGGCCCATCGAATTCATGCAGCTATGAATAATATCTAGGAAGAGCACCAGTTGACTGTGCTCGAGATGTCAAGTACCATCACTGACCAGACCCTTAGTATTTTGATAGATCGAGGTGCTACAAAGAGTTTCATTTCTAGGGAAGCGCTAAAAAGAATTAAGGTAAAGGAAGTTGAACATGATGAATTTAGCTTTGTAGAAATGGCTTCTAGAGCCAAACAAAAGGTTGGTGGGAAGGTTACAGGATGTATCCTTAACCTGGGAGAGTTTGTCACTAGGGCCAACTTGTACGTCACGATCTTAGGATCTTATAATGTTGTGATCGGTATGGAATGGTTGGAATCACATGAGGCAATGTTCAGTTGTAAGATGAAATGGTTGATCTTGGTCGATGATGAGGGAAAAAGATGTGTGATTGTAGGTTGGAACCAAGGATTTTCCCTGAGGTTCATCTCTTCCTTGTAGCTATGGAAGAGCATGCGTAAGGGATGTAATATTTATGAAATCCTTGCATTAAATGAGAAGAGAGTAGCGGAAGGTCTAGAACACCTTCTGGTGGTGAGAGAGTTTGCGAACGTATTCCTTGAGGAGTTACCTAGGATGCCACCAGATTAGGAATTTCAATTTACCATCGACCTAAAACCAGAGACTGAACCGTTAGCAATAATTCCTTATCGGACGTTGATCCCAGAGTTACAGGAGTTGAGAATGCAACTTAAGGAGTTGTTGGATCTAGGACTTATACGTCCAAGTGTGTCACCATGGGGTGCACATGTTATCTTCATACAGAAGAAGGATGGGTCGTGGAGACTCTGCATTGACTATTGTCGATTGAACAAGGCAATGATCAATAATCAGTATCTGTTACCAAGGATTGATGATCTGTTTGATCAAATGAAGGGTGTGACGATGTTTTCAAAGATTGACTTGAGATCAAGGTATCACTAGTTATGGATCAAGGAGGATGACGTCCCTAAGATCGCCTTTAAGACAAGGTTTGGACATTACGAGTTTACTGGTTTACCTTTTGGAATGACTAACTCCCTTGGGGTATTTATGAGTTTGATGAACGGGGTGTTCCGTGAATACTTGGAAAAGTTCATCTAAGTATTCATTGGCGATATTTTGATTTACTCTCGGATGTTAGAAGAGCATGAATATCATTTGCGCTTGTTACTATAGTGTCTGGGAAGGAACAAATTGTATGGGAATTGTCTAAATTATCATTCTATCAATTGAAGATTCACTATTTAGGGTGTTCCATCTCCGGTGAAGGTATCATCATGGATCCAACAAATATAGAGGATATTATGGAATGGCCTACACCGACGAATGTCCCTGAAGTGCATAGCTTCATGTCTTTAGAAGGATACTATTGACGGTTCATCAAGGGTTTTTCAAAGATAGAAAATCCGATTACAGAATTCCATAAGAAGAACAAGAAGTTTGATTGGATTGAGAAATGTGCAGAAGCATTTAAAAGGCTCAAGGAGTTGTTTACAACAACATCGATACTAAGGTCCCTGACATGGATGTGGACTTCTTGGTATGCACTGACGCATCCAACGAAGGCTTAGGCAGAGTCTTGATGCAAGATGGTCGAGTGATCTCTTACATCTCAAGGAAGTTGAGATGGCATGAGGAGAACTATGTGACACATGATTTGGAGTGGTTAGCCATTGTTTATGCCTTGAAAGTTTGGAGACACTACCTTATTAGATGAAAAATTGAACTAAAAACGAACCATTTTCGACCACAACACATATTTACGGAAAGAGACTTGCACGCGTGGCAACGACGTTGATCGGAATTGCTTAGAGAGTATGATTTCGAGATTACTTACATAAAAGGAACAATGAACAGAGTGGCGGATGTGTTGAGTCGGAGACCACGCATCTTTTTGGTGATGCCTCTCTAGGAGAATCTACGTAAAAATATTCTAACTGTATAGCGCAATGATGATTGGTACAAAGAGGTCAAGGATTTTATCGAACAAAACACAATTATGGTACCAAAGTTTGAAGCATTTACTATGGAAAATGACGGATTATTGATATTTAAAAGTCAAATTTATGTACTACCCAATGATGAATTGAGGAGTTTGATCCTAAACGAGGCTCACAGAGTAGTGTACATGGCTCATCCAAGAGTCAAGAAGATGAGGGCATACCTTAAACCCTTATTCTTCTGGAAAGGATGAAGGAAGACATAGTCAACTATGTGGCAAGATGTCTAGAATGTCAGTAGGTGAAAGCTAAACATAGACATTTGGCAGGATTACTATAGACACACGCTATTCCTGAATTGAAATGGGAGGTTATTTCTATGGATTTCATTGTTGGATTTCCATTGACGGAAAGGAGACATGACTCAATGTTTGTGGTAGTCGACAATCTGACGAAGAGTGTTCATTTTATTCTTGTGCGTACGATGTATCAAGCACCTGACATAGCTAAAGTTTTCATCAGTGAGATTGTGAGGCTGCATGGCGTGCCTAATAGGATTATATCTGATCGAGGATCAGTGATTATGTAAATGTGTTGAACCTGCACATAATAGATATAGATATAAAATGCCACATACATTTGCAGAGAGAAATTGAGAAACAAGAAGCAAGAGAAAAAGAATGGAAGAATTCTCATTAACTGTATTCCACACTCAAAGAGTGAATAATTTACAATAGATATAGGATACATGAGTAACTAATGAGCAATAGTGGTGGTATAGAGTGATCTAGACACATGACAATAGTTACGAGAGTAAACTACCACCTAGACTAGTCTCTCAGGCAGTTACGAGAGTGAACTACCACCTAGCTGAGTTAACTAGTCAGTCTGTCTTTAGTTAACTAACTGAAACAGAGTGTAGTGAGGAGTAGATCAAGGAATTGAGGGTAATGCACCAATACGGTGATGAAAACAATGAAAGTGTGCATTAGCATGGTGATGATCCCAATGTGGCATGGTGACAAAACCAATGCAGCAACTAGACCAGGGATGCTTTTTGGGGCTAAATTTCGCTCATGGGCTAATTTTCCATGGTTTTTCCCAAAACAATATTCACTATTCTAAAAATGGTTTGCCCAAATTCTATAGAATAAAATCATTTTATGTTACAAATTGCCAAAATTTTATACAAATTATATAAAATCCTTAGAAATTTGAATATTTTTCAAAAATATAGGCAAATATTTTATATTTGGCATATGAAGGATTAGTAAGATTCACCAAAGTTTCTACATTTTAAAACAAATTTCCATCCTTAAAATCATCCATGATATAGACTCAACTGAACTAGTCAAACTAAAGTGTCAACTGAAGAGAATATTCTCCCTAGAGGAATATTCTTCCTAAAATATAGGAGACTGAATAATGACTAATAAAAAAGAAAAAACCTTTGGAAAAATAAATCCTAGGTATGTGTGAAGTAACCCCAACACCCCCCCTGAACATCACTATGGTGAAAATAAACAATGGGTCCCAGCAACAATACCATGTTAGGTACCCAAATATAAAAGATACACTGAACTAAACAAGGAAAGAGGGAAAACCGCATGGGACACCCCCCCCCCCCNAAAAGAGAAGGAACAAAAAATAGTGGCTAAGCAACCCTATCCTTCACTCCAAGAAAACTTCGCAACTGTGTAAATTTGTGCTCGTTGAAGATTTTGTTGAATATGTAGATGTCTGCACAGATATGATGAAGTAGATGCTCCATTGATATGTCCACACATATCCACTTTCTCTTCCTGTAATGAAAAATATCCAAATAAAGTTTGGATAAAATTTTGAAAACCGTGCGGTCGTTTCCGGAAAAATGTTGATTTTTATTTTATTTTAAAATGATCATAAATTCACTTCCTGAACTCCATTTCGGACGATTCTTTTTTGAAATTGGATATTTTCCCGAGAAGAATTCAAATATCCAATTTGTTTATGCAAATTGTGCTAAAAAAAATTAGAATTGATTCTAATGTATGCGACTCTCTTTTTGTCTCCTAAGATGCATGCATTGTGCATGTAAAAGTATTTGCATGTGACTCCTGAGATGCATGCCATATATATTCCACATGAATTTCAGAAAAAAATATGAAATGGAGTAGACATCATATTCAATTAATAGAATACAAATTTGTGCAAATACATTTGTAGAAGACTCTTCATAATAAGAGGTTTGATCTTCTGATGGCTTCTCTTTTGGCTCTATCTGTTCAACCTCCTCCATGAAATCTTCACAATATTTTTTATTCCCAAATAGAAACTCCAATATGGTCCATAAATCATTTGGAGTTGATTCTTGTGATTCTTCATATACTTGATGGAAAATTTTGGGAGAAATAGACATGAAAATACTTCCTATGGCCATATCTTGTCTATTGAGAAAGGCATTTTTCTCATCAGTGGAATTAGGATCTACTTTCGTTGCCATAGTTATTTGGTACAAGCCTTTGCATCTGAGATGAATAATATTTTTTTACTTCCATTCCAAATAGTTATGAGGCGTGAGAAGTATTGTCGATGAGTAAAACATAGATTCCATCTTTTTTGTGTTCTTCAATCTTCAGTGCCTGCGAAAATAATTTGGTGTAGCTTTTTCTTAGCAGTCTATCATCTTTGATACCATGTAAATGTGTTGAACCTGCACATAATATATCTAGATAGAAAATACCACACACATTTGCAGAGAGAAATTGAGAAAGAATAAGCAAGAGAGAAAGAATGGAAGAATTCTCATTAACTGTAATCCACACTCAAAGAGTGAATAATTTACAATAGATATGGGATAAATGAATAACTAATGAGCCATAGTGGTGGTCTAGAGTGATCTGGACACAAACCAACAGTTACGGGAGTAAATTTCCACCTAGTCTAGTCTCTCAAGCAGTTACGGCAGTGAACTGCCACCTACCTAAGTTAACTAGTCAATCAATGTTTAATTAACTAACTGAAACATAGTGTAGTGAGGAGTAGATCAAGAAATCAAGGGTAATGCACCAATATAGTTATGAAACCAAGGAAAGTGTTCATTATCATGGTGATGATCCCAATGTTGCATGGTGACAAAACCAATGCAGCATCTAGACTCAACTCAACTAGTCAAACTGAAGTGTCAACTGAAGAGAATAGTCTCCCTAGAGGAATATTCTTCCTAAAATATAGGAGATTGAAAACTGACTAATAAACAAGGAAAAACCTTAGCAAAAATAAATGATAAGTGTCTGTGAAGTAACTCCAACAATTTACTAGACGATTTTGGACTAGTTTCCCATAGGCCTTGGGAACCCAACTTAACTTTAGTACCACGTATCACCAAGAGACAGATGAGTAGACCAAATGAAAAAACCAAATCTTGGAGGATATGTTGTGCATGTACGATTTGGACCAACAAAAGTGTTGGGAAGAATTTTTTCCGTTGGTAGAATTCACATATATCAACAAATATCAAAGCACCATTAAGATGGGGCCTTTCGAGTTTCTTTATGGTCAACCGTGTCGGGCGCCTTGAGTTGGGATCAACTTGAGGATAGGGTCCTGGTGGTATGAGAAGCGATCCAAGAAATGGAGGATCAAATGCAACTATAATACAAAGGATCAAGGAAGCGCATGATCGACATAAGAGTTATGTCGATGCGTATCGTGTCAACCGTTGTTACAATGTTGGTGATCAAGTATTCTTGCGGGCGAAACCACATAAGAGTTTGATCAAGTTCAGAAAGGGTGCTAAAGTCTCTCCTAGTTTCATTGTACCTTTCGAGATTTTGGAAAAGAAGGGGTCTATGGCCTAATGACTAGACCTGCCTGATTCTTTGAGGCTTATGCACGATGTCTTTCATGTCTCTGTTTTGAGACATTATGTTAGTAATCCTACACATGTTATTGACATGATTTCCTTGCAGGTATCTGACGAGGGTGCACTCATGGCTGAGCCAATATGCATCCTAGTACATCGCATTCGACAACTATGGCATCGAAAAATAAATCAGGTCAAGTTCCAGTGGGACACATATAGTCCATACTCGGTGACCTATGAGGGCACATATGATATGCACAAGCAGTTTCCATTTTTGTTTGATAGATAGACTTATGATATTGTGATACACTTTATTTCAGCGCTTATATACTGTGAAACTTCAATATGAAGTTTAAACCAAGACGGGGTGTATGTAACATCCCGCTCTTGTGCACTCTAAGCGAACTTGTTCTTTAATCACACTTTCTTGCAAGTGTTCCAGATTATTATACTATTGGTCATTTGATTATGATCATGAGATATTATGGATATGATGATATGTTATTTTGTTTTATTTACATAGAAAGGTGTTATTGAATGGGTCCTACTGAGTGTGCAAGACTTTGGACATCGAGGATGCAGAGGCATCATTGAAAACCCTTGGACTTCGGATCGAGTCAGGGAGTGGACTATTGGGTTTTAATTTTGTTGATGTGACATATGTACATATGATTAGATGTTATGATGATTGAATCTTATTGGTGAAATGATTCATTGATGGATGCAGGATGACGATAGCTTGCCAACCAGACTCAGACGTGGAGTACAGGGGTCATGCACAACAACCAAAGAATTTGAGGGAGAGGTGTGGGAACAACCCTGCCACAACCTACTAGTACTCCCACCGTGGCTCGAACTGTAGGTTAATGATTACCTATATCGAGAAGACCCAGGATTCCTTGAGGGAAGTCTATGACAGTCGCTCACAATGATTCTAAGGAGCGCACAATAAGGTAGGGGACGTATTCCTTACAGGCCCTTAGTCTCCCACAAGATTACCTGGTGGAGTATTAACTGCAGGGGTTTGACGTCTACCAAAGTCAGTCAAGAGGTGAGTGTCACCCTTGGAGAACGTAGTGCGTCCTGAAGGGAACATCTCACAAGGAAAATGAAAAGAGGCGAGTGGCACCCTTGGAGCACGTAGTGTGTTCTGAAGGGCACGTCACGCAAGGAAAATGAAAAGAGGCGAGTGAAACCCTTGGAGCACGTAGTGCGTCCTGAAGGGCATGTCATGATTTTAACGGGTAAGTGAATAAACCTAGTTGGCCTTTAAATGAATGATGTGATAAGTAAGTTTTAAAAACAATTTTCCCTAATAAAAAAAAATGTCGCCCAACCTAGTGAAATCAAAACCTAGGTCTAAGTAAAACATGCTGTCAAAAAAATTAATAATAAATAAACATGGAACGAGAAGGGGGGTAAGAAATTCAAACTCATTTATTAAATTCAAAATTATAACGGAGGATTAAATTTTTAAAAAGGGGTAATGGTTGTTTTTTTATCTACACTTGCTAAATTAATTTTTAATTAAAAGGGAAAAAGGGTAAATGGTTGTTTTATTTACACTTGCTAAATTGATTTTTAGTTAAAAAGGAAAAAGGGGGAAACTTAAAATAAATAGGAAACTTAAAGAAAAGGGGAAACGTAAAGAAAAAGTTGAATGTCTAACTTAGTAAGGAATCTTGCCTTTGGAACTTTCTAATTATGAACTCAACTAGGAATTAAGTAAGACGTAAGTCATTTAAGAAGTGTAAGGGAATTTTGGGACATCGAGGAGGGATTTTAGGAATACTTTTAGGTGGGTGAGGGAAATAGGAATAACTAATTAATTGATAAAATTGATTTTTTGGTGCAACTAAGGGATCGAGTGACATGTGTACGGTGGAGGTTTTTCGGAATTAATTAACTAAGAAAGGAATTTAATGAGAATTTGGGGAACTAATTACTTAAAAAATCTATAAAACGGATGGAGGAGGAGGAGTATGGATCTCATATTTTTGTGTAACATTATGCTGCTGAAATTTTACCTTGACTGAACTTTCTCTTGTGGGAGTTGGGATACCCAGCTTGGGTAACGAGTGGTAGCTCGACCTTGTGAGGTGATATTGGTGCTAGCATTCTCTAATATTGTGAATGTGGCCCGTTTGTGGCTCGGGGGGCTGAGGGGGAAGAAGAGTACCCCTAGCGTTGGCTAGGAGGTACCGGTGAGGTCACATCGACTGGAAAGAGGGAGTTGAATTGAGCGCGCGCAAGACAATGACTTAGAGATTTTGCATTTGGCTACGGTATGCATGTGTATATTTATATTGAATGGTATTTTAATTATTTTCCTATGCTTTTAGTAATGTACTTCTATTGTGTTAAATTTTATGTTTAAACATCGTAACATTATCTAGAGATTTCATTTTATCTTTCTGCAATTTGTCTTGATGAGCCTAGCGTTTTGATCTAAGAACTTAAAGTCATTACAACCTTATGCTCGCTAGATTTTGAATTGATTTCTCATGGTGAACCCAACCCCTAATTGCAATGAATTCTCTGCATTTGTTTTTATTGAGTAATACGAAGTTTTTTTTTTTTTTTATCTTCTGTTCCTTATCCCTTAAGTTATTAGTCCATGCCTGAGCAGTTGGTCAGAAGTTGAATCGACGGTCATCACTTATGTGTTTAAAGACTGATATATTTAAATGCCCTGCTTTCCTATGCATGGATAATAAGTGAAGGATACATTTCTCCTAGCTATCTATCCCTTACTTATCTCTGTGTTTTTATTTTCGGCATAATCCCTGCGTCCTTTCCAAAATTTTATCTCTTCATTGATTGATTAAATGATGAATGTTTAATCTTGTGCCTTCATTGTGAATGATTATCTATGCACCTTCCTTGTGAATGATTACCACTGTGATTTTAGACAGTGAATCCTTTTTAAATTTTAAACAACGGATTTTAATTATCGGTCTGTATTTTGACATCAACTTAAAAGGTTGGTTAAGCATCTTACTTGTTGATATATTTAGTCTTTCTTCGTTGAAAATTAGTGGGTGCATCCTTATATATTCTGCACAAGGTTCTGTATGTCAATCGTAGATATTCTTATATAATATGTATGAAAATTCAAAACCATTCTTTATAAATTTTGGATGACAATCATTGGCATACATGTCTAATAAATCTCCGTGTGAATGATAGACGAATGCTAAATGAATGATAAATCCCAACATTTCTAGATTGATAAATATCTATGTAGGGGTAGCTCCTACCCAGCCTATACCCCACGATTTGCTTGGCAACATTGCACAACCTTCATACTGCGATTTTTGTGGCACTTTACACCACTTTCATACTATGATTTTCGTGGCATTTACTCAACAATATCTCATCCATTGTTTTTATTACACAATGATATCTCATTGCACAGTGATATGTTTGTTGACAGTTTATTTTAGAAAACGAAATTATATGTTACAGTGTATATATCTTGATAGATGATTACACAACGAATTACTAGTATAGATTAATTTTGTAGAGTTTTAATTTCCATTTTAAAAGTATTTAACACAACCAATACTAATGAACATAAATATTATTATTAGAACAATGATTTTATATAATGTATGCCAGTAATTATATATTTTACAGACAGTAATTTTTATAGACAACAATATTATATTTTTTATTTTTTATTTACACAACGATATCTTACCTTTTATTAGACAAAAATTGGATGGTTGACAATGATTTTTTTAATAAATATAGTAACATGTTTTAATAGACCCTGGGCGAATACTAAATAGATAACGATATTACATAACATACAACATTTTTTTTTCTGATATGTATTAATAGATAGCGTTTTTGTTTTTGATATGTTTTAATGGATAACGATCTTTTATATATTAGGTGTGAAAAAAATGTATACATGACATCAATTTCATTATATATGTTATTATTATATATGTGAGACAAAATTTTATATATAACAACGATTTACTATATGATATAATAGCCAACAATTTTTATATTATAATAGACAACAATTTAATAATATATAATAAAGAACGATTTACAATTAATAATCTGACAATTATTTCCAAAAATTTAATTATGAGACAGTGATATCATACGTTTTATTTAGACAACTTATATCTAGAAAACATATATTTAGAATGGGTATCAATGCTAGACAATGATAACTTAGATAACGTTCCTTTTAAATACTAGACAATGTATCAATGCTAAGAAGCATATATTTAGATAGCGTGTTTATCATGAAAACAAATACTTCATCATACTTCATGACTGTGTTTGATGACTGTGTTTTGATCGCATTTGTATGGTTGTGTTTGATGATTGCATTTGTATGGTTGTGTTTGATTGCATTTGTATGACTGCATTTTGATTGCATTTGAATAACAATTTAATATTTCATGACTGCGATTTTTTTGCGATTGAATAACATTGCTTGATTAGCATATGAGTTGTGATACCATTTATTATTGACAGTGATTTACCATTTATTATTGACAATGATTTAGCATTTATTTTATTATATAGATCATATAGATAGCGACTCTATCTGCGTTTCTTTAGATAGTGAAGTATATTGTTTTAAAAGACATGTTTCATATTGTTTCATTTTAAAATATAGTGAATTCATCCTTAGGAAAATACTTATTGGATATCTGGAATTGGAAAATAGTTACAATGAACTAGTTGTTTGATAATAATTATTTTTAATGTGTATAGATTGATGTATGTTTGCATAGAATTTGTTGGTCCAAGAAGTTATTATGATGTATTATTGTTATAGTGGTCATATTTCCCTTGTGTCTTGTTGACTTGTCGATTGGGTGCTTGGGTATAGTCTTCATGTTCGACAGTTAATTCGGTCTCATAGCGTGTTGGATTTTTCTTGGGATGTTGGTTTAGATATGTTGTGTTGCGCCTTGGTTACTATCATGCCTATCTCATTGTGACAACATGATTTCTAATGAGGGGATCATTGTGCACCCTGATGGATAGACACGAATGATAATCAGGCAGAAGTCTTGTGCTTCCCGATGTGGGTGTATTGTTCATTGTAATGGATGTTGGTACTTGGTTTTGTAACTCCTTAATGAATTTGGTTTTGTGTGCTATAGAGGTTTCTAGTTAATGGTCATCAAATCCACTGTGTCGGGTTGTTGATGTTGTACTCTAGCTTGTAGGCATTGGCTTGCTTGTGTCAGGTGGGTAGTCGTTTTTATCTGTCTATTGATTATCGCATGTTTCGTCCAGTTGCCTGATGTGCTAGTATGTTGAGTCATTGTTTTTTATTTCCTGATCTGCATGCATTGTGTCTGTCATCAAGTTTCATTGTTTAACTATTTTCGTTGTTTCCATCCTGCTTAAATAAAATAAAATAAAATTCTTTTGCGTTGCATCACATGTAGTCATAACGATGGGGCCATTACAGGATCTAATCCCCCAAAAACATTTAGAGATGAAGGTAATAGTATAAGACTTAGGAGAGATGCAAATTCCACTGAAACTAGGAGCTAATCTAGTGCAATAGAGGCCTTATAAGTTAAATTTGAGGTACAAGGAGAAAGTGAAGGATGAAACAGATAGGATGTTGGACACGAGAATCATTGAACTATTAGAATAATATGAGTGGATTAGTCCTATGGTGGTGCAGGATAAGAAGACAAGAGGAATCAGGGTCTGTGTGGATCTAAGGAAGCTGAATGACACGTGCTTACATGACCAATTCCCAACACCATTCATAGATGAGGTACTGGAGAATGTAGGAGGTCAAGAAAAATATTATTTCACGGATGGATTCTAAAGGTACCATCATATAAGGATTGCATAGGAGGATTGACAGAAGACCAATTTTGAAATGGAGTGGATGAGTTATCAGTATACAATTATTCCATTTGAATTGAAAAATGCCCCTGCGGTGTTTTTCTGATTAGTGGTTGCAACATTCAAAGAGTTCATCCATAAGTTCCTATGATTATACTTGGATGATTGGACAATGTTCATTCTACCGGAGGATCATATATAAGTCCTTAGTCTCATGTTATATTGGTGCAGACAATGTCAAACTTCCCTGACCTTGAAGAAGCGTATTTTATGCACACCATTTGCAATTTTGTTGGGATAGGTAGTGTCAAAAAAAGAAATATTAGTATATCCAGCTAAGATTGCAATCATTCTAGAGTTAGAACCTCCCACATCAATCATACAGTTTAAGGAAATGTTGGGTCATACAAGTTATTATAGGAAATTTATCAAAGGATATGCGCAGATCACATCACCGATGGAAACACTATTATATAAGGAAGTTAAGTTTCAATGGAATGAGGACTGTCGGAAGGGGTTGGACACCTTGAAAAAACAATTGGTAACTACACATGTTGTATACTGATACTAGATCTGCAAATAACCTTCAGAAATAACAAGCATAAACACCAAAGCCATTCATCAAATTTTGAACAAATGAATATATAAAACCCTTGAGGTAGGGTAACACCATACATTAATCTTCTAGGAAGGATAAATATCCTCACTCAATACTTTCTTTCACATCACAATATTCTTCACCATGCCAATTGCATTGCTTACATATCCTTTTATAGTCTTTTCTATCTCTTAGGAACATTCTAGAGAAGGTATCTTCTAGAAATCCTATTTATTATATCTAACTGCCCATTTATTTTATCCAACTACTATAGTGGGTCTTATTTAATACCATGGTGGACCTAGTCCACCTTACATTGGATATCCCCCACTAATAGTATCTAACCCGCATTCTCATCAGGTACCTCCCATATTAACACCCATATTACCTCCCTATGTATATTACATTCCACCCCCCTTAATCATGTTTCATCCCCGAAACATGAGAAGAGACCATATGATATGACCGACTAAGAATAGTAGCCAATTGGTACCAAGTATGACCATCCATCCATCATAATGGAAGTCGAATATGATGTGAAACTTTTTCCTTTCCACCATGATATTGCTATGAATTGTGTCGATGTTTCCATGGACTTGGTTCTCTATCCTGATGTCATCCTGAAGTGTTGGTAATCCTCCATGCACCTCTTGATTGGTTTCCTTTCTGGTTCCCTGCTGGTGCATAAGTCTGTGGATGCTCACTCTCTTTCATGGATGATTCCTTTTTCTCTATATGATGTGGATGGTGATATTCCATGACTGTAGGAATGTTTTTATTTTTTCTTCAAATACACAACACCTTGTGCCTTTAAGTCATTGACCACCTTAGCTTCATTATTGTTTTCATCCTATAGCTTTTCTTCATTTGATTCTATAGACTCTGCCTCTGATTCAACTTCAGACTCTGTAATATCTTTTGTGCTTGTTGTCGTGGGCATTTCTGTCTTACTAGGAGACACATCCTACAATGTAAATTTATTTTTCTTGGACCACAACTTCAAAAACTTCTTCTGCACATTCAAATTAATTGTACCCACTGAATCCATCTAAGTATATCCCAAAACAATATCCACGTCACCCATATCTATAGCATAAAATTATGAATGCAAAACGTATTTACCCTAACTTAGCTTCAAATATTTAAAAATTTGAATATTTTCTCCTTCAACCTATGTGCTTTGAATATTCTTTGTAGGAACTTGCAATTTATTAACCAACTGAATATTGATAAAATTTTGTTAACAACTAGGGTTAATATAAACAATGACATTTTCTTTATGAATACAACCATGAACCTATAATATAGATTTTTTTCCTGAAAATAAACTCTTGTTGCTCCATTTAGTAGAATTAGAACATTTATCTAAAAATAATTTTCAAGTGCTTCATTAGAAAGTGCCATCAATTGGCTATAACTATGTGATTTCTACTAAATGGTCGCATTACCTTGTAATTGATACCCTACCCAATGTTTCCAATTCTCTTTCCAAAATGACTTCAAGTATTTTATGAATTCTTAAATATTAGGGCCATCCTATTTTACAGTAAACCACATCTTTCTTGGGAGAAATATTCAACAAAAACTAGGGTTAAAAATAACATACTGCAGAAAATCGCATCTTTTTCCAGGAAAACCTTGAAAATTTGTTGAATTTAAAATCCCCATAACTTTACTTTGTAGACTTTGTTTCGGTTGATTTGTTTTTTGAAATTGGGTATTTTTGTGAGAGGAATCCAAATATCCAATTACATTCTAAAAATTATGAGCAAGAAGTCTCGTATCTGAGCCTAAAGTGCATCGTCCCCTTTTCTGTTAAAACATTTCTGCAAACAAATAACCAAAATTTCTTCCCTTCTTTTCCCAATGAAAGAGATACAATACCAAATGTTGTATACTGATACTATATCTGCAAATATACTTAAAAAATAACCAATAATTAAAAAAATAATTAACACCAAAATCATTCATCAATGATTGAAAACATGAATGTAGAAAACTCTTGAGGTAGGGTAACACCATATATTAATCTTTCAGGAAGGATAAAACTCATCAAGCAATACTTGTTTGTACATCAAAATATTCTTCACCATGCCAATTGCATTGCTTACATATCCTTTTATAGTTATTTCTATCTCCTAGGAACATTCTAGAGAAGGTATATTCTAGAAATCCCATTTATTATATCTAACTACCCATTTATTCTATTCAACTACCATAGTGGGCCTTATTTAATACCATAGTGGACCTAGTCCACCTTACATTGAATATCCTCCACCAATAGAATATAACCCCTGTTCTCATTTGGTACCTCCCATATTACCACCCATATTACCTCCCTAGGTATATTACAACGCCGATTTTTATCTTTCCATATTGGATCAAAGATTTCCATGTGTTCATAGATGCATCATCCATAGAATTCGGTGCAATATTATCCCAACCAGAGGAAGGATACATAGATCACCCACTTTCTTTTGCAATAAGGAAGTTGTATATAGAAGAAAAGAACTATAAAACCACAGAATGGGAAGGATTGACAATGGTCTATGCACTATAGAAATTTAGGCTTTATCTGTTGGGGTCTCACTTTAAGATGTATACATACCATTCTACATTAAAATACTTAGTCAACAAGACAATGTTGGGGGTGCGAATATGAAGGTAGATATTATTGTTTCAGGAATATGACTTTGAGGTTGTAGTAAAACCAAGGAAGTTGAATGCATGACCATATCACCTATCACACATATTTTTAGGTGAATATGTAGACAATTTAGATGACAACTTCTCAGATTCACAACTATTTGCAGTAAATATGGTGGATAATTACTTCTTAGACATTGTGCAGTTTCTATGTCTAGGTATGGGTCCATCTAAAATTATAGTAGCGCAAAATAAATAACTGGTAGTGAGAGTATCATATTATCATTTGATTGTAGGGAATCTATACAATTTGGGTGCACATGGAATACTGAGGTGTTGCATGTTGGAACATGAGAGACCGATGATAGTTGAAGAAGCGCATTATGGAATTGCAGGAGGAAATTATGCAAGGAGAGAAACTAAAAAAAGTACTTTGTGCATAGGGATTTGGTGGCCTACACTTCACAAATATGCGAAGCAATACTTTCAGTCATGCGATGTATTCCAAAGCGTGGGAAAGTAATCTAGGAAGGACGAAATGCCTTTGAATCCGTAGGTTACATTGCAAGAATTTGTGAAATGGGATATATATTTTTTGGGGCCAATCAACCCCCAAGAAAGAAGATCAGGGGAAAGGTACATCATCACTACAACAAATTATTTTATAAGGTGGACAAGAGAAACATTGGTTATAGATTGCACTATGGAGACTGTTGTGCGATTTTTGTTTGAGAATGTAGTCAAAATGTTTGGATGTTTGCACATATTACTCAGTGAGAAAGGTACACACTTTTTGAACTAGAAAATTGCAACATTGACTGAGGATTTCCATATTCATCATCAAAAGAGTACCCCATATCACCCTCAGGCCAATGGAATAGTGGAATATTTTAATAATATCTTGGAGAATTTCTTGAGAAATATTTGCAATGTAGGGAGAGACGATTAGGACTTAAGATATCCTAGAATATATACCTATCCTTCACATTGTATAAATCATTGAGTTATTGAGAACTCACGCAATATAGGAGATATTGGCACAGTTAGTATGGCTTGAGGAAGATTGGTTTGTCACATGATTCAATCAACAAGTTCAAAAAGAAAGAGAGAAGGCTTGGTATGATCAACACATTAAACATAAGAAGTTTCAAGTAGGATATAGGGTATTACTCTATGAAAACAAGTTTATGAAACATCTAGGAGAGTTTAGAATACATTTGTTAGTACCCTATGTGATTAAAAAAGTAAC
>ML793492.1:34951-45341 GCA_009831015.1 Picea engelmannii | reverse complement strand
GAATCACTTTTGATGTAAATTTTCACGCATATTTCAATGGAGGAGGTAATAGGTTATAGGGTTACAAACAATCCATGTTAGTGAATGAGGAGGAAAAGGATCAGGATCCCAGTGAAAGAGAGGTTACAAGGAAATTGGCCTCGTATACGGTGCCCAAATTGGTGCCCAAGGATTTTCCAAGAGGCATAGGCAAGGAGGAGGATGATATTGAGATCAATAAACCCCAATGGATTATCAACAAAGAAGACAATTACATCAAGAGGCGGCTTAACAAAATTATTTCACCTGATATAAATGATTCCTTTGCCATGGGATACACGATCCTTGATGTCGTCGACCAGACTTATGTCGATATTTGCAGGAAGAGGCCTTCAAGAGGGAGAATGAAGAAACTATAAGTATTATTGTGAATACGCACACTAGAAATTGAACAATAAACAAGAGGATAAGGATAGGAAATCATTAAAGGAAAAGGATGAAGTCGAGAGCATGGCACAGAAGACACAACCAACCATCCAAAAATTGTACAAGGAAGTACCATAAGTCCCCATAATAGTAGAATATACTATGGAGGAACAAGAGCAGATGATCAGTGAAGTCATTAAGGACTTCCAATCATAAATAGAATATTTAAAACTATGTATCATGCCAAGAATTCCACTGGAGGTGCACAAAGGTAGAGAGAGAATGATAACCACATCAGTTTCACAAATTAAGAATATAGAGGGACAATACACAAAACTCTGTGAGGAGAATGTGTAAGTGTGGGAAAAATTAATATATGACCCGAAGATGAATGCCATAGAGTTCGAGCTAAGGGAAATGCAAGAAGAGACGCACCGGGCAACAGAAATGGAAAATACACTACCACAAGTGGAGTGTATGTCATCCATTTTGGCTCAGCAGTAGGAACATGTAGAAGTGGAGAGAATGAAGGATCCTTCAACAAATACTGGGACCACTGCGAGAAGAATTAGTGAGTGTAATTAGAGAATTGGACATGGTGCAAGGTAAGTTCAAGTAGGAAGAAATTGAAGCAGAGGAAAAACTTACAAAATTGACCGTCCAGGGGGCAGAGGAGATAGAAACAACATAATCCACAATCATCAAATAAGTGGAGGTAGAAAATGTTTCCTCTCAAAACTTCATTTTAGCATGGATTATCATGAAACATGCCTGAGTGTCTTGGTAGGAGCCATAGGTGAGTGTTGGGAGCCTATTGGACAGGAAGCTTTGGAAACAATTTTGCAGTGTTGATAAAGTTTTTCGGAAAAATCATAAGTATAGGAAAAGTGTGCAAAAGAATAAGAAAATTTAGGGAGCGCGTAGCTAAGGCACATCCAGGATGAAAGTGCACAGAAGGAGGACAATGCACAAAAGGAAAAAACCGTATAAATATAAGAATAATTCGACAAAGGATAGAGAGAAATAATAAAGCATGACAAAAGGATGACATCCCAATATTACAGAAATAGAAGAAAAATAGAAAAGCAACATGCAGATTGAAAAGTAGAAGAAAGCAGTCAAACAATTAGTTAACTGATTTGGCCATGCAATATAATGGGTTTTTTGGAGGACCTAAGTAGGGTTTTAAGCCCTAGATTTTGATTTATATATATGTAATGGGATGGGAGATTAGGGGTTCTTTTCCATGTTGATTTCTAGTCTACAAGATATATTGATGAGTTCCTCCATATGATTGGGTTCCAGAGTTCTTGAATGTAATAGTCTATTGATGGGAAGAATTAATAAAGGAATGCTAAGAGATGATACCTAATATTTTGTTGTCTATATTTCTATGTTTTCTTATAAATTCTATTTGTATGCATCATAGAATAGATTTATCTTATGGTTTATTATGATGCAATGTTCATAATTGTTACAATAATGAAGTATATTTGAATTTGGGCTATGTCAATAATAGGAATTTGAATCCTAAGTAATTTAATATTGAATAGAATAGAGTTACGTGCAAATATACAATAAGAAATAATGAACCTATTTTTTTCCTCCCATTCCCTTACTATTGAAGAGGCGTGGTTCTCACAGTCCCAATAGATACCTCAGGTGAGACTTCATGTGCATAGGCAGGTGATGCCGAAAGGGTCGGTGTTTGGTGGGTTTTGTTGGTCATATACAAGTTGAACCTATGGTGTTACAACCTATTTGCAATGCAAACAATGGTTTACTATGGTAATTGTTGGAATATTCACCAATACTCAGAGGGGGGGTGAATCAGTATTAAGCACTTTTTACCATTTTTAATCACAACATGTACATATTAACTTATCAATAATCTATTCACTTATGAATTCATTTCACATATCATGAACATATAACCATAAATAGTTCCATTCAACAATGCATCACATCATACACTGTGAAAAATATATTTTACGTGGAAACCCAAATGGGAGAAAACCACAAAATGATTTTCTTATATCATGTCAAGAATTATATTCATAGGAAGCAACAAATTCCAAGATTCTCTAGCACCAACAAGAAGGAGGCTCCAACCGCCTTATTTATAGGCTCCAACCTGAAGGAAGCTACAACTCCCTAGATTCTCCAGCTCCAACTAGAAGAAGTATCCAACCCCTTGATTTACAAGATCCAACCTAAAGGAAGCTCCAACTCCCCTTGTTCTCTAGCTCCAACTAGAAGGAGGCTCCAAACCCCTAGTTTATAGGCACAAAACTGAAGGATAATTTGACATCCTTCCTTGCACCACCCTGCCACCCTAAAATATAAATGGAGACTCAACCTATCATGGAAACTGTCATTGACAATAAACTTGTCATTGTCACTAATAATCAAACTGTCACTATCACGTATAATCAACATGCCACTGTCACTAATAATCAAATTTTCATTAATAATCAACCTATCATTGTCACTGATAATCAAACTGTCACTGATAATTTCATTGATGTGAATACATCATCGTCATCAAAACCAAATCAATTCACATAAACCATATGCCAATATCGCCAACAACATCCCTCAAAACATATCCCCAACATCACCAAGATATGACTCAAACCATGTACCAAGCATGTGTCAAAATATGCCTCAAACATGTGTCATAACATCCATGATAACCCATAAACCATGTACCAAATATATACCTCAAATCATATGACCAACATCACCAACGTATGTATCTATCCATGTGCCAAAGACTCTCCAAGATATGGCTCAAGGATATAGCATAACATCAAGATATAACCCTAAAAAAAAAATATAAAGACATCACTTTAATCATGTAACAACCTGATGCATAAGCTCTCTTCTCATCATACCTACCACAACTTCAGGATCATCAAACTAGGTTCACTTAGAAACTGGGTCCACATAGAAATTGGGTCTGCATAGACTGTCAGTATCACTATCACTATTTATGTCACTGCTTCTGTCACTATAATTCATACATCAAAATATGTCCAAATATAAATGGGTCCACATAAATATCCTAGGTCCACTTGGGTCCACATATAAAGCCCAACATCACTTCTTAAATTTACCTCAAACACATGTTTGAGACTAGTTTTTTGGATTAGTCACAAACCCTAACTTTAAACAAGCATAACAAGAAGGAGGTCCAACCCCCTTGTTTATAGGCTCCAACTTGAAGGAAGATACAACTCCCTAGATTCTCCAGCTCCAACTGGAAGAAGGATCCAACCCCCTTATTGATAGGCTCCAACCTAAACGAAGCTCCAACTCCCTTTGTTCTCTAGCTCCAACTAGAAGGAGGCTCCAACCCCCTAGTTTACATGCACAAAACTCAAGGAGACTTTTATCTCCTTCCTTCCACCACCATTCCAACCTAAAATATAAATGGAGACTCAACCTATCATGGAAACTGTCATTGAAAATAAACTTTTCACTGTCACTGATAATCAACCTATCATTGTCATTGATAATAAGAATGTCACTGTCACTAATAATCAAATTTTCATTGATAATCAACCTGTCATTGTCACTGATAATCAACCTATCACTGATAATTTCATTGATGTTGATACATCATCATCATCAAAACCAAATCCATTCACATAAACCATATGCCAAGATCACCAACAACATCCCTCAAAACATATCCCCAACATCACCAATATATGACTCAAACCATGTACCGATCATGTGTCAAAATATGCCTCAAACATGTGTCATCACATCCATGATAAACCATAAACCATGTACCAAATATATTCCTCAAATCATATGCCCAATATCACCAACGTATGTATCTATCCATGTGCCAAAGACTCTCCAAGATATGGCTCAAGGATATACCATAACATCAAGATATAACCCTAAAAAACAAATATAAATATGTAACTTTAATCATGTAACAACCTGATGCACAATATCTCTTCTCATCATACCTACCACAACTTCAGGATCATCAAAATGGGTCCACTTAGAAACTAGTTCTGCATAAACTGTCAATATCACTGTCACTGTTTATGTCACTTCTCTTGTCACTATAATTCATACATCAAAATATGTCCAAATATAAATGGCTCCACATAAATATCCTAGGTCCACTTGGGTCCACATATAAAACCCAACATCACTTCTTAAATTTATCTCAAACACATGTTTGAGACTAGTTTTTTGGATTAGTCACAAACACTAACTTTAAGCAAGCATAAGAGAAAAGAGGCTCCAACCCCCTTGTTTATAGGCTCCAAATTGAAGGAAGATACAACTCCCTAGATTCTCCAGCTCCAACTGGAAAAAGGATCCAACCCCCTGATTTATAGGCTCCAACCTAAAGGAAGCTCCAACTCCCCTTGTTCTCTAGCTCCAACTAGAAGGAGGCTCCAACCCCCTAGTTTATAGGCACAAAACTAAAGGAGATTTTGATCTCCTTCCTTGCACCACCCTGCCACCCTAAAATATAAATTGAGACTCAACCTATCACCAAAACTTTCATTGACAATAAACTCGTCACTGTCACTGATAATCAACCTGTCATTCTCACGGATAATCAACATGTCACTGTCACTAATAATTAAGTTGCCATTGATAATCCACCTGTCATTGTCACTGATAATCAACCTGTCACTGATAATTTCATTGATGTTTATACATCATCATCATCAAAACCAAATTCATTCACATAAACCATATGCTGAGATCACCAACAACATCCCTCAAAACATATCCCCAACATCACCAAGATATGACTCAAACCATGTACCAAGCATGTGTCAAAACATGCCTCAAACATGTGTCATAACATCGATGATAAACCATAAAACATGTACCAAATATATACCTCAAATCATATGCCCAATATCACCAATGTATGTATCTATCCATGTGCCAAAGACTCTCCAAAATATGGCTCAAGGATATACCAAAACATCAAGATATAACCCTAAAAAAAATATAAAGACGTAACTTTAATCTTGTAACAACCTGATGCATAAGATCTCTTCTCATCATACCTACCACAACTTCAAGATCATCAAACTGTTAGGTAGCTAGAGAGATAGTAGTGGGGGCCCAGAGGGACCATAGTGATAATAGTGGAGGCCATTCAATGTAAGGTGGACTAGTTCCACTATATTATTAAATAAGGCCCACTATCGTAGCTAGATATAATAAATGGATAGTTAAATATAATAAATGTAAGAAGACTTATTAGAAGATTCCTCCTCTAGAATGTTCTTAGGTGATGGTAGCACTATATAAAGGGGTTCGATCAATGTAATGGTACATGAAGATAATTATTGTATTTGGAGCAGTATCTCAATAGGAGGATGCCCCCTCGAAAAGACAAGTGAACAGGAGAGGATCCCTTCCATAATAGGATCCATTGTACGATGTTGCCCTACTTCAAGGGTTTGATAGTAATAAAGAATATTTTTCATATTTTTCTTGTATATCTTTTGTGGTTCTTTTGTATTCAGCCTTTGGTTCTTATCAAGTGGTATTAGATCACTTTCCTTCGCAGACATTGTGGGAAAATATTTTTTATTTTTGCAGTTGTTTTTTTGGAGAAGAAAAAAGGTAGGTCGCGACATTCCACAAATTTTCAATATATTTCTTTAAAACAATTGAATAAATTGGTTTTATATCCGAGTTCCTCAGAAAAAAACACAATTTGAAAAAACAAATCGTCTGAAATGGAGTCTGGGAAGTCAAGATATTGAAGTTTTTAAATCTGTAATTTTCAGTGTTTTTTCTACAGACAATGGTGCAATTTTTTTTATTTATGTAGCAGTTGGAGGCCGAATTCGCCCAAAAATATTACATATCTGAGTTCCTCTCACAATTTCAACCAATTTCAAAAAACAAATCAGCCGAAACGAAGTTCGGGAAGTGAAGTTATGAGCATTTTAAATTCAACAGTATTTTAGGGTTTTCCGAAAAATGCTGCGATTTTCTGCAATAATTTATTGTTCTATTTTTTTGGGTTTTTTCGTGATGCTGGAGGGACTGTAGATTTCATAAATTTTCATAGGGTGCTCAAATGGATATTTCTTCTCAAACCCTCAAAGAAATTCTACATATTACTGAAGCATGCAAAGCCCAATTGTTTGACAGATTGGATGACTTTGTAGATGGCCTCATAGACGACCTCAATGATAGTTTTGGTAGTATTCAAGATTCATTATATAACATGCATGAGATATTTCTTATGGAGGACCTCAAGGATGAATATAATCAATAAATATATGCTTGGTATGATTTTGAGGCCGATTGCGATGATTGGTATATGGATAGTTGTCATTTTTGGGATGACAACCACTTCCATATTTTATTTGATGAATCTACTCCACTTTCTGTAGAGAAAATCAATATCCCACATGAGGAGTTATTTATGATTACCATCGTTGTTATTGGATAAATCGGTAGGTGCGGACACTAACTGATCTCCCTAGATCCACCTAGATCTAGAACAAAACACACCAGAACATGACACTTTACTTAAGTTTTAGATATTGAATTTACTAACTAAAGAGGGATGGGTGACATACCGTTAAAACGCCACTTCCTCTCACTATCACCATCTTAGCTCCGTTCCAACACTCATACAGTGATGATCCTGCAAAAGAACGCAACCAACCAAAATGATAGTAATAGCATAAACTCAATATAAACCTATGTATGTGATCAAATAATCATACAATAAAACACAACAAGCTTTATAGGAAAGAATCATATTACTGTATCATATTAAATGTGAAAGAGAGATTACAACCATAGACTTGATGTCGTAAGGTCCCTTCCAAATTTCCTTCATTCCCCACACAATTCCACTCCAAGAATTCTAAAAGCATAGATCTGATAATATTCATAGTCTATCTTGACAAAGGCTAAACTCAAAGACACTCTGACCAAGCTAATAATTCCAAGCCAAATCCAACTTAGCCCTTCTCCATTAGATCTCCTCTCCTTTTATAAGTTGAAGAGGATAAGGTGAGGAGGTTAGGATGATCCCACTAAATCATGAAAGCGAGTAAGATTGAAACCATACAAATGCCACCTCACCATGGAAGTTTCTCCTTCTAGAAGATTCGAGAAAACGCTCATTTTTCCCACGTGTAAGCATTCTCGCACCCTTATTATAGTGAAACCTACGAACCTCTCATGACCTAGCTATGATGAAACATGCGAGAATCAGGCATTCTTGCACCCTATCCATAATGCATCCTAAGAACTTATTTTTTTATAGGGTTTTTACAAAGGAAAATGCAACTTCTTTTCTCAGGAAAAGTTCTTCTCTCTTCTTTCTCAGGAACTCAGGCCTCTGACCCCTCTGAACGAAATAGATAGGTTTACATCATTAACAGTCATAGGGATGAAAAAAATAATGTGTAACAAGCATCCAACCTGCATATTCTACAATGGTATTGTTCCTTCCAGATTCAACGTTGACCCTTTCCCACTATGTGGTTGGATATTCTTATTTGGACCCACATGATATATGTTAGTATTGGGAGCATCATTTTTAGTTGGTTATTGGGTGTCGATATCTTCCGTGTTGAGTTCACACGAGAACTTGGACATGGGACCCTGGTTCACAATGGTGGTTGGACTACTTCAACATGGTGTCTTTGATTTCTCAATGGGACCTTGGTTCTACAGTATTTTTCAGCATTATGGTCCACAGTTATCCATGGGACCCTGGTATATGGTTTTACATCAAGCGTTGAGGACAACGCTTTCATAAGGGGGATTAAATGTTAGGTAGCTAGAGAGGTAATAGTGGGGGCCCAGAGGGCCCTTAGTGATAATAGTGGAGGCCATTCAATGTAAGGTGGACTAGGTCCACTATATTATTAAATAAGGCCCACTATGGTAGCTAGATATAATAAATGGATACCTAGATATAATAAATGTAAGAGGACTTCTTAGAAGGTTCTACTTCTAGAAGATTCCTCCTCTATAATGTTCTTAGTTGATGGTAGCACTATATAAAGGGGTTTGATAAATGTAATGGGACATGAAAAGAATTATTGTATCTAGAGTGGTAGCTCAATAAGAGGATGCCCCCTCGAAGAGGCAAGTGAACAGGAGAGGATCCCTTCCATAATAGGATCCATTGTACGGTGTTGCCCTAACTCAAGSCTTTGATACTAATAAATGAGATTTTKCATATTGTTCTTGTATATCTGTTGTGGTGCTTTTGTATTCCGTCTTTGGTTCTTATCACAAACAGGGTCCACTTAGAAATTGGGTCTGCATAGACTGTTAGTATCACTGTCATTGTTTATGTCACTTCTTTTGTCACTATAATTCATACATCAAAATATGTCCAAATATAAATGGGTCCACATAAATATCCTAAGTCCACTTGGGTCCACATATAAACCCCAACATCACTTCTTAAATTTACCTCAAACACATGTTTGAGACTAGTTTTTTGGATTAGTCACAAACCCTAACTTTAAACAAGCATAAATTTGTACCTATAATGAATCGAGGTCTGCAACTTGTAACCAATATTATTTGGTAACTTATCTAAAATTCCTCCAAGTTTTGCTTCTTTATTCATCATTGAAATCGAGATATAGTGAAAATGGCAAATCTTCCTAAATTTTGACCTATTTTAGAGAGTGAACTTGTACAACATGCCACATACTCAATATTTTATATATCATTCTAAACATCTCACATAGAATACTAAATATTATTCTCTTTCTGATTTAATTAGCCTCACATAATTTGGATCATCTATGAAGAAGTTATGACTATTTTACTTGGAACACCTATTTGAGACTAATTACAGGAGTAGTAAAAACCCCTATATTCCATAGAGTGTATCTCTAAAATTACAATGACCCAGTAGTTGAAATTTTGACCACAATTACCTTGATATGTCTTCTCAACAACCTCCAAGTTTCACTATCTGAATCATTCTACAAAAAATGTTATAGAGAAAATGTCAAGATGACCTTTAAAGAACATACCTTAGAGAACATCATCACAAGACTTCATCTTCCCTTAGAATTTCTCCCTTCTTCACTTTACCTTCCCTCTGAAATTCACTTCCAATATTTTCCTAAGAGATCACAAGATTGAATGATGAAAATGAGAGGTTCTGAATGTGTATTTATAATTTTCCAAGTACCCACTTTACTTGACTTTAGGGCCAACTTGTAACTTATTTGACCATACTTTGGGGCTTTTATCTTTAAGAGGGAATAACCATGAGGAACCACATGGAGTGTCACCTACTATTGGAAATGGCATGATGAAGATTATCAATCTATGGAGGTTTTATATGCAATTACAATGTCCTTAATACTCATTTTCGCCAATCAACTTCATGCTTAATGACCACACCTTTAGGGATTCTTAACCACCTAACCACTTAGCCATATTTCTAGGATTTCTTTTAGTATTCTTCAAAGTGTCTTCCTATGAGGACCATTCCTAAAGTTACACCATAAGGGAGCCAACTTTGAGACTTCTTCAAATACACCCATTACTTATTTAGGCTTCTAAACTTGTTCTAGGGTTGACTCACCCATTACTTATAGGGGATTCTAAGGCTTCTGGACTTCTTATAGGGTTGACATCAATGGAAACCAACTTTCCAACAATAATATCACATTGTGACATTGATCTTGGTTGAATAATGTCAAATTTCTACATTCCTCAATGGTTGTGTTGCATTTCAACATACATATTTATTTCTTTATGTGAAATTGTATTTATTGATCTTGAACCCATATTCCAATATGATGAACACAATTCATCAGCATGAAAATCAAACATAACCCTAAATGAACATCACAATGTGATATAACCATTTAGGAACGATGAAATTCAACATAATACATTGAATGCATCAGTCACAATGTGACACAATGATTGAGGGGTGCAACTAGTTAACTCACATTTAGGGTTATGTCACCTTGTG
>ML793492.1:15195-28893 GCA_009831015.1 Picea engelmannii | reverse complement strand
TATACTCGTAACCTCTGTTTCATTTTTTAACGAGGTTTCCACAGAGATGCAAAAACTATTCTCACAGTTGGGTTCATTTTTTAATGAGCTTGAAAGCAGAGAACTATTCTCAAAGATGGTTTTATTTTTTAACGAGCTTGAAATCAGAAAATCATGCTCGAGGCTCTTCTTGATCACGGCTTCCAAGAGGACAATGCTCGGGAAGGACACCATGTCAAGGGACAAAACTCAGTCATGGCTTCCAAGAGATCTGCATTTGATGGAAGAAACACACTCTGGAAGGAACACACGCCGAGGGTCGCGACAGGGGTAAGGAGATCAAGCTCTAAAACCCCTATTGAGGAAATCACCATGTCAACTACCGGATCGAAGTCATTGTCATTGGTAGTGGAAGGGATGGGAGACAACACCACATAATTTACCTGTGGTAGGGGCGATAACGTCTGCATATAAAAACCGTTTAGGGAGGTAATCCAGTTAGGACCGATGAATGAAAGTTGATCAATAGTCATAATTCTTCCATCGTGAGGGAAAGATATCACATGAAAAAGAGTGGACACAATAGATTTCATGTCATAGACATAATCTCGCCCAAGGAGTAAAGTGAAATCCAAGGGTTCATGGACTACCATGACATCAATAAAGAGATTTTTCCCTCCCAAAGTTACGGGAAATTAAGGAAGGGTCCCTAAAGGTTGACTAGTTCTTCTGTTGAAAGCTAACAGATTTTGCGTAACTAGCGCAAACTGAGGACAACCCAAAGATTGTTAGGCAAGAGAGGATAAAATACTAACAGACACACCCTCATCTATCAATATCTGAGGAACGTCTCGACCACAAACCTGTACTGTAATCTAGAAAGGAATGTGAGAGGGAAGATGAGGTCCAGTTAGCACAACCCAATTAAAAAGGATGGTCTCATTACTTGGAGGAGGTTCCATGGGAGAAGGCGGAATACCCCCCAGCATGGTAGAGTCTGTATCAATAATAAAAACGTGGGAAATATTGGGTTTACTCTCGAGCAGGAGAGTAGTATCGACCGATGATGAGATCAGAGCAACCACTTGGGTTGCATTCTCGAAGGGGAGAATGGGGTGGACGCTTGGAAAAGGATCGACCGCTTGGGTTTCACTCTCTAACAGGAGAGTGGGATCGACTGAGGATGGGATCAAATCGACCACTTATTCTACTAGTTCAACCAAGGACGTGACCATATTGACCACTTGATCAACCAGACTGACCAATGGGGGAACCAGATTGATCATTCCATCAACTACAGGTGGGTTGAGAGAAAGCTTGCGATAAGTAGTTGGAAGTTGAGGCTGTGAAATAGTCATGTCTTCCAGGAATTTTTAGGCTTCTTCCATATGAGGGAAAAGATGAGTTAGATGACGCCCTTTGTATAACATACACAGGAACTTGGCTCTACTTTTCTTCTTCCCAACTATATCGTGACTAGTCGACGGGAAGTCATCAACACGTTGTTCAGAGGCTAACGACATGGGTTGGCGAGGGTGTGTGGACCATGCTTCTATAACCTGGGATAGACCAGGGAAATCCTTAAGAAGATGGCTACCCTTACAAATCCTGCAAGGGTACTTGGGATTACGGGTTGTTTGGGTGATCTTGACATCATCGACACTCCCAACACGATCAATAGTAACTAGTTGTTTTCCAACATGTCTAGCAGTGGTTGGGATGACGAAAATAATGTGTAACATTATGACATGTTTATGAATTGTGTTCCTCATATTGGAATATTGGTGCCAAATTAAAGGTTATTGATACTGAACCATTCATAAGCATCACACTAATTTGGCTATTGTTGACCATATTGATTATGGTGAGCAACGGTTAACTATGGAAAACCATGTTGATTATAGTTATTAATGGTTGAGTATGGTTGATCATGTTGATTATGTTTAAACATGGTTTATTATAGTAATATCGCATTGCGTCATTTATCTTGGTTGAATAATGTTGAATTGCTACATCCCTCAACAAAATGTCGCAATGTGACATAATCTTAAACGAACATCACATTGTGACATAACCATTTAAGATCTATGTGATTCAACATAATACATTAAAGATGTACATCTCATGCAATACAACCATCGAGGAATGAAGCTATGTCAAATTGCATCATTTGTAAATGGTTATGTCACATCGAGATATTCATTACACTAAGAGTAGTGAGGTGCTATACAACACCTTAAGAAATTTTATACCTCTCGGTGCTTGATAGATCCAGATTTAAAATTTATCTATGCTAGTATAGGGTTAAGTAATGTCACAAGTTGTCACAATCTTAACCATGGTTTCCATATGTTGATTTAGGGTTAAGTAATGTCATAAGTTGTCATATTCTTAACCATGGTTTCCATATGTGATTATGACTATATTGTTAATCATGGTTTTCATACGCGATTATGACTCATTGACTTTTCATGAATTCCTATGTTTGTGGATGATTGTGTTGCGTTAAAACAATTTCAATTTGTTTGTCCAATTTCAGTTTGTTTGTGTGGTTGATTATGATTGACCATGATGTACTTGGTTAATTTTTTTGTCCAATTTTTTCCAATTTCAATTTGTTTATGTGCTTGACTATGATTGACTATGATTGACCATGATGTAATTGGTTGAGCATGGTTACTTTGTCATTTGTTTTAATTTATTAATTTTTAGAGATTAAAAGTATGCATTTACAATGTTGTCATTCTATTAAAATTTGTGAATCTTATAGCATGCATGATTTAATATGAATTCCTCATTAGTTTTAATTTATTAATTTTTAGAGATTAAAATTAATCATTTACATTATTTTCATTCTATTCAAATTATTGAATACTCCATCATTCACGATTTATAAAAAATTCTAAATAAAACAAACAAAAAAAATATCAAATAACCATGATACTTGCCATTAATTTTAAAATTTTCTATTATCACAAATTATCACACATTGACATCGTACTTTTACTAAATAAAATTTTAAAATACAATATTATCGCATTTTAACATAATATATCTACTAAATAAATTTTAAAAAATTATATCTTAAACATTAAAAAATTATTTTAAACTAGTGAATCCTCAATTGAGGTCTAAATGCCAACTGAAGTAAATGGTGGTCATATCTATTGTAAAAAATGATTGATGGAGCATTTATAATTCCTCAATAGAGGCTTTGGGTTAGATCTCTTCATCTCTCCCATGTCATTTGGAAAAGTTGGTAGGGTTAGATTCCTTCATCTCTCGAAAAGTTAATGCCAATAGGGGTTAGATTCTTTCATCTCACCCATATCATTTGAAAAGGTTGATGCCAATAAATTCATCATTGAATGCTCTATCCCATGACATAATTTTTCATTTTTCATTTCAATTTTCATATTATATTTTTTATTTATTTAATTATAAAAAAATTAAAAAAAACCATAGTTATGAAGGGACTTCGAGAAAAATGAGTAACATAAAAATTACATAACCAATAAATAATAAAAAATATGTATGATACCATGCACAAAGGTTTATAAAAAGTTTTTCAAATATTAAAATTGCAGCTTATAAATTAATAAAACTGCAAATTAAAAAAAAAAAAAAATTGAAAACAATTATATTTATATACTTGTTTTTAGAGAATTGTGTATTTGATATTTGAAATAGTTATTATAAACAACTACCACCTATTAGCTTTTCTATACATCAATTTAAAAGAAAAAAATATATCGTTAAATTAAAATTTGACAAATTATAGGAAAATAATATTTAAAAAAAAATATTATTAATATGTTAACACAACTGCCTACCGATTGTACTTTTACTAAACCAAAAGTCACAAAACCTATATAAATTTAATATTAATATATTAAGATCTTTACCATCAAAATACTGAATAAATTAAGTTTATTTTTTTATTTTAATTACTTTATACTTACATATTTAATTTATATTAAATTAGAGAAAACACTAATTTAATAAAAAATGCAAGAAAAAAATTCAAAAACTGTATAATTTATAAGTAATAACACGAGTAGGTCTAATGGTTAAGAATATGTGTTTCTTCTTAAGAGGTCACAAGTTTAAATCCAGAAGGGGGTAGGGTATGTATACCTTCGTAAACTTTATCACAAACAAGGAGGGTCCCTTGTCCCACAAACAAGGAGATCTCATACATCAATTTGGTCTACTGACTTGATCGTGACCTTAAAAATAGATTATTATTATTATTATAAAAGAATGAAATGCATATTCCACACTTTTATTCAACCATTAGAATTATTCAACCATTAGAATTGAGAATATAGATTTGTTGAAATTTAATTAAGCTGAACTTCAACATCAGTGTGAGATGGATATTGTAGATTTCCATTGTCTTGTAAAAGGGGCTGCCTAATGTCAATCTTGCAAGCTGTCTTTTTTCCAGATCCATCTCTTTGAAAGTTTTTATCTTTTCCCTGGCCTGGCCCCATAGTACAGTATAAAATCCCTCAATTATCAAATTTTCTCCCAACAAACTGAAGAACAAAACAAAAAAAAGTGTGAAGAAACAGCCAACTAAAAATAATAACGTGTTAGAGCCAGCGTTATTTTGCCACGTGTTGGAGCCAGCTTATTGTTGCCACGTCGTAGAGCTGTTCATCAGTTGAAGACCAATATGCCACGTTGGGCAACCGAAAATGGTTGGTTAAAGAACGCTATGCCACATTGGGCAACCCAAAACCGTTTCCTTGAAGCCGATTGTGCCATGTATGTGTTTAATTGTTTTTCGAATTTTTTTAATTTTTTTAATCCTTCCATTTCAACGACGACCGTAGAATTCATTTGTACCGTCCACTAGCCACTGAATATCGCTGATCTACACTTCGTCCTCCACCCTCGAATAGGATCTAATAATTCACGTCTATCTACATAAAAATAAACGGTATGTAAAATTTGGAATACATTGTGAAGTGTTATGAGAATTATTTACTAGCACATCCACATTAATAGTGGATGATGAACGCGGATCCACATTAATAGTGGATGATGAACGCGGATAGGAATCACCCTATACAAAATCATGAAAAACCTAATAATGTCACATAACAAAATGGTGGGGTCGGATCGACCACTTTGACTTCATTCTCTAAAGGGAGAGTGGGATCGATCAACGATGTAATTTGATCAACCACTTGATTAACTAATGGTGGGTTGGGAGAAATTTTACGATAACCAGGTGGAAGCTAGTGTTGAGAAACAACAAGGGCTTCTAACAATTTCGAGGTTTCATTCATGTGTGAACAAAGTAGGTATAATGCATGTCCTTGCACAACCAACAAGGATTCTTGAGTTTAGCCTTCTTACTGCCAACCTTATTACTAGTCAATCTGTTGTCACCAACATGACCTGTAGCGGTTGATGATGTGGATTGAGAAGAAAATTGAGACCACACTTCTATGACCTTGGGAATACAAGGGAAATCCTTGAGAAAGTTATCACCCTTGCAAATCCTACAAGGGAATTTGGGTTTGTGATTCTTCTTTTTAGATTTGACGACACCATCAACACTCCCAACATGATGCCCAGAGGCTATCTGATCACTTCCAACATGTCTAGTGGTTGGAAGCTTTCCCTCTTTCTTATTTTTCTTCTTCTTCTTATCCACCTGGTTACTAGGTATAGAGCTTTCACTAGGTGAAGAGGAAGAACGGGAAGAAGACCCTACACGCAAAGAAGGCGGAGGATAGAAATGAGGTTGATGATGATGGGGTGGAGTTTTTACATACGAATCACTAAGAGCATTTACGTTTACTGGAGTGGAAAACAACCAAATTGGTAACCCAATCATGAGACGAGGAAGAGTCAAAGTTGTGATGTAAGGTGGACCAACGTGTCTCGCAGAAGGAGAAACAAACAATATCCCCGTATTAAAAGGGATTCCTTTGTTGGTATACCCAGGAACTGATGCCATATATATAGGCTCAACCCTAAGGTCCACTAATAAAACAAACAACACATGCTAGAAAATCTAGGAAGGAAACCAAACAAACCAATAACTTCTCACAATGAACTTACTAGTTGGTGATGAAATCAAACATCACGAGAACACGTGAGAAGGGGCTGGGATGAGCAGGTGGATCTGTTACGTTGGAGACATGATTAACAGACTTACACCCTGGTGCAAGCTCCCCAACGATTTATCCATGGGTTACCCTCCAAGGAGCTCGAGTGAGTTTGACCAACATCTGACCCAGGTACAACAAAAACTCCTCTTCGTCGTCACCTTATGTACAGACCCTAAGGATCATGGTCGTTGTTAACACTCTTTCTGTTTTGAGCAATTTCAAAGAGAAAATTTCACTACGGGAACCTCTGATAGCACCTCTATTAAATTTTTGCAAGAGATGTTTGAGAATCCATATGCACATTCTTCGTCAAGATCTTCGGGTTCTCTTTTGAAAAAATTCAAAGTTTGGAAAATAAAAGAAAAAATGTAGATTTTTGTTTTAAAATTGGTTTTTGGGTCATTGTTGCTCTCGGGGTTTGACAGGCCCTTTCATGTCTTTTTATATAAACATTGGGCATATTGGCCCAATCTACAATTTAATGCTAATTATTCTTATCTGTCAAGTCGCACCACAAAGCCTAGTGCACAAGGTAGAATGCACCAAGCGCTAAGACACGACCAAGGGAGGAGCCCACAAGGGGCATTAGTCTTTTTCACTACGCGTCCACTTTGACATCGTTCAAGACCAAGTGTCAGAGGAGATGGGTTTTAGTGAAATAACAGGTGTTAAAATACCCAAGCGCCATGTCTGAGGCAAGAAATCCTAAGTTCAAATGTTAGGTGTTCCGCAAGCTCGTCATTTCGTTGTATGAGATGCAATATAAAAGATGGATATCTTACATCTTCTGAGATTGTTATCATTAGAAAAATGGATTGGTTCTAAAGAAAGAACGTCGGTCCTTGCAATCAGAGGTGGTCATACTTGCTCATAGTGAAATGAATAATCATGTATCAATAGAACAAATGCAACGTCACAGGTTTTTCCTGCTGTGTAGATGGTGAATGCTAAGAAGATCGCCCAGGTGTCGAGAATCATGGTATTCAAATAGTTGGTAGTTCATGGCAAGTGTGCAAAGTATGTTTTCATCCTCCAACCACCACGCATTCCAACTCTCTTTCAGTGAATTCTTTCTTGTAGATTACTTATATCGACGGGGAATCACAGAAAGCAAAGGACACAAAGAAAAGATCAGGATACTTAGTACAATTTCAATCTCAAGATGCGAAGCTGCGTGAGGAAAACCCTAATTTCATGGTTTCCTTTTAGTAGCGCAGGGTAGACCAATTTGGTCATTTGGAGTTTGGAATAAACATAGACTTAATTGCAGCAGCAACCAAGGTCCCATGCAGAAAATAGAGATCTAGGGAAAGAAAATTATTGTGTGATTGCTCTGTATTTTTCCATTTAAAATTTTCAAGAATGATCATTTACAAATAAATATACTTTCTATAGTTGAAAGGAGATCACAAGCTTGTAAGGAGGCATGCTGTCGTGTTGAGTATTTGGAGTAATTGGAATTGAGTGAAAGTATTGAATCTTGTGGCTTCCTCTACGAGTCGATGGAACTTCTTCACTTCGACTATGTGTTTCAGTTGATACTGATGGGAGATTTAGGAGCTGGGCAGAGAAACCTTCTTTTGTGATTTACTTATGATTCCTTCGACTATCTCTAGCCAAGGATCATGTACAGGTATCATGGCTCGACATCTTTGGCAATCAAAAGGATCATGGATAACACTGTTAAGGAGGGGTTCTCATTGTTTCCAATTACCATACCACAATTACAAGTTTGAACTTTCATATTTTCCAAGGATGTTGGATGTGCGTGAAATGCCTAATCTTCTAGAAAATTATCTCTATGGAAGACCTAAGTCTCAATATCCCTAGAAAAGGATCAGTTTAAATCATTTTGATGGTAAATATGACAAAGGAGAGCTGATAAAAATAGTGTCTGCCTACAATTATCGCTCAACTGTTCATGTAGACAATGCTAGCATTGATATCTACTTAGTAGGGGATTCAGTTGGAATGGTGGTGCATGGACATGACACAAGCTTACCTGTCACCTTGGATGATATGATGCTTCATTGTCGTGCAGTATCTTGTGGAGCATCTAGATCTCTTCATGTTGGTGATTTTCCTTTAGGAAGCTATGAAGAAAAATTAGCGCCATCAGAATTTTCTGTAGCATATTTTGTGATTCAGAATTTTAGGGATTTCCCAGTAGAGAATATTGGGTTCCAAAATAGAAAGAAAGACAATCCAACATTCAAGGAATAAGTGACAGAGTCTATCTTAAGCATAAATCATTTCCAGATTTGGTGTAGACAATTAAGAGATTCAAGCAAGCTCATTCATCCATAAAGATGATCATTCAGATGTCTCCATTGTTACTTGATGAAGCATAACAACAAAATTGACAGAGGACCATTCCCAGATTTCAAGAGATTTTGTAGAGTTGAAAACAGAGCACATAGCAGATAGTCAATAGTAAAAGGAGATTTCCATAAATTCATGGACAGTCGAAGTAGACAGGTGGCATAGACAGGTGGCAGTCAAAACCATATCCAGGAGACATAACAAAAAATAAAGGAAGTTATCATTTCTATATTTAATGGCTCGAGATTGAAGGCATGAGATCATCGAATCATTGGTGGAAACGCATGGCAGGAAGAAATTGCAGCATTTGATCCTAGCAGCTACCCAATTCCTTGCAAAAACTTTATATTTTCCTTTATTTTTAGTTGTTTGTTAGATATTTACTACAAAAAATTTGTAAGTTAGTAATTGCAGTTTTCTATAAAGTCTATGATTTGTAATGTAAAAAGAGGAGGGGAATTCAGTTCGAGGGACTGAGAGAGATGCAGAGGGTGAACATCTTATGTAATATTTTTAAAAACCTTATGCAAGACTTTTATGTAAATATTTCAGCTGATATCAAAGTTTATGATCAGTTTGTTTTTTTCTTATCCTCAGTTCATCATTTCTTTCTTTTTCATATGCTTAAATGTGTTTTTCTGCTATAGGATATATGTATGCAATTTGTTGTCAAGAAGACTGTAGTATAGGATATATTGTAGTTTTTTCCATCGGCCACATTTGATACTTATATTCACAGTCAGAAAGGGTTTCTGAATGTTGAGTATTCTTCCTTGTAAGTGTATCAAGGATCGTAGTGGTTTTTTATTAACTTATAGTTTTGTTTTCTTCATTTCCTCATTCCATTTATATAGCCTTAGAGTTGATCTAAGTTTTCTTAGCTTGACCTATTGCCCATAGAATGTTGAGACATGGTTATTGTTTTTAATGGACTCCATGCCCAATGGCCAACTGTTGATTTGCAGTCATCTCACCGCCTTCACGTTGATCCTACCACTCTCTAAGTTTTACTAAAACATAATTAAATCAAGGTGTGCTAGGCTTGCCTCTTTTGCAGTCAAGAGTCAAAATCGAGTGCTAACATATTTTGGCGTTGTTGTCGGGGACGAAAATGAAGTAATCTTCCATGGGATAACGACATTGATCAGATTCTCTTCTTGATGGTGAAAAATAAGCGAACATATATCAGACTGCATATCATTCACCATGGCGACTCCACTCCATGAAGGAAGAACTAGTTGGTAACTTCACTGATATGGGACAACAATGGCCATGGAAGATATCTTGGCTCAGAGTTTTTGACCTCTCAATTTTTTAGATGTTTCTAGTTTTCCTAATCCTGCACCTTCTTTCTCAGAATGTGAATACTTTCTTCCTATTTTTAGTGGAAAGGAGGAAGATAATCCTGCACAACATCTTGTCAAGTTTCATCAGTGCAGAGATCAATTGGATGTCTATCATGAAAATTCTCTCATTAAAATCTTTGTATACTCATTAGAAAGAGATGCATGAAAATGGTATTGATTTCTTTCTATCTCTATCATTTCTTCACTGAACGATTTTCATGGTGCGTTTCATTCATATTGTAAGAGAAATTACCCAGCCGAGAGACTTTTTGACCATTGTTGTTAGGGATATGCATTATACACTCAAAATTTTGTAGATTATTCTTCTAGCAGTGCAAATGAAGGAGATGATAATGTTGAGAAAGAAGAAGAAGATTCATTGTCAGTTATATCTTGTTCTAATTATGTTTTACAGCAGGAGGATTTTCAACAGTCAGATATTGAAATTGATAACAATGATACTCTAGATGCATCTGAAATTAATCCAAATGTTTCTAATAGTAGTGATTATGATACAAAAGTTGTTCCAGATATGTTTGAATGTTATATTGTTGATGATAATACATATAAATCTTCATCTTTGTCATTATAATTGTATCATACTGCTCCAGTTTATGATGGATATATTGATGATGAGAAAGAATTAGATGTTGATGAAACATTTGAAGGATCATTATCTATTGAAACCTTATCTAGTTATGATTTTCAGAAAACATATGATCAACAATATATTCATGTTACATTTGATGATATTTATGAATTTTCTATTCAAAATACCAATGAAGATCTCCTTATTCTTGATAAATAACACAAAGATGTCATTGTTGAGGAGAATTATCAACAGATATCTCATGATATATCTTTCAAAAAGCCTCCTTATTTTGATCACTATGGAGACAGAGATGTTGAAAATCATGAACATATTTCTTTATTTCCCTCTAAACAATGTGGATGTAATGGGCCAATAAATGACAGTTGTGGATTCAAGTCACAAGAATATAGTAAGGGAGATCAAAGAATTGCACGAGAAGTTGTTAATGCCTTTTCTTGTTTACCTATTGTTGAGAAAATAAACAACTTCATATTGCAAAGATGCATGGCTGCCCCTGTTTGTTATGGAACCATTGCTAAATATGTTATTTTTCAAGGAAATCAAGTAAATAATGGTCTCATTAATAGAGCAGAAATTGTAGATGAACAATTTAGTTTTTTACATCAGCTATATTATTTGAAGGGAAACAAAACAGTTTTGATGGTTCATGTCCAAGATGTAATATTACCAAAAAAAGATATTCATGAATCATTTTATTTTCAATTGATCCATGAGGAGGATCATGGTCTTATTCATGTAGAGGTTTCAACACAATGGGAACTTTCTCTTTTGGATTAGCTGAAAGTATCTTGTTATGAATTTCATGACCCAGTCGCTTTTTACATGGAATTGGTGTTTCCATAGGTTCAAAATGTGGCATATTTTGGCATGACACTTTCTTTGTAATTTCAAATTCCTCATCAATTTTCTGTTGTAAATATCATATTTTTCTTTTGTTCTCATTTGCATATCAGAAGATCATTATGTTAGTAATATGCTTTCATGGATTCATTGGAAGTATGATTATACATGATCAACCACTTTGTTGTTTTTATTAGAAGTAGGAGTAGGAAGATGAATAAGTTTGTCCTCGAGTACTTGTTTTTCAGTTTGGTGTGGTTTGTAGCAGAATACGATTCATAAGACTCCATAGCCCAATCGAGATATTGTTGACTTCAAGTTCTTTCATTTTTCAGTTTTGAATAAGTTGCAGGGATGTTCTCAGGATCATGCATGAGTCTTCTTATTCTTGGAAGCTTCAAAGGGAGGACTCCATCCCTCATGGAGCCCATGTTAACACTCTTTTTGTTTTGATCAATTTCAAAGAAAAACTTTCGCTACAAGAACTTCCGGTAGCGCCTCTATTAAATTTTGGAAGGAGATGTTCAGGAATCCATATGCACATTCTTGATCAACATCTTGAGGTTCTCTTTTGGAAAAATTCAAAGTCTGGAAAATAAAATAAAAAATGTAGATTTTTGTTTGAAAATTGGTTTTTGGGTTATTGTTGCTCTCGAGGTTTGACAGGCTCTTTCATGTATTTTTATATACAAATTGGGATTATTGGCCCAATCTCCAATTTAATCTTAATCATGCTTATCTATCAAGTCACACCATAATTCCCAATGCACAAGGCAGCACCCACCAAGCGCTAAGCTACGTGCAAGGGAGGAGCCTACAAGGGGCGCTAGTCTTTTGCACTACGCGTCGACTTTGAAATCGTTCAAGACCAAGTGCCAAGATACATATGAGATGGGTTTTAGTGAAATAAAAAGTGTTAAAATACCCAAGCGCCATGTTCGATGCAAGAAATCCTGAGTTCAAATGTTAGGTGTTTTACAAGATCGTCATTTCATTGTCTGAGATGCAATATACAATCTGGATATCTTACATCTTGTGTGAGATTGATATCATTAGAAAAAGGGATTACTGCTAAAGAAAGAATGACGAGCCTTGCAATCAGAGGTGGTAAGAATTGCTCATAATGAAATGAAGAATCATGTATCAACAAAGAAAATGCAACATCACAGGTTTTTCCTCCTGTGTAGATGGTGAATACTAAGAAGATCGCCCATGTGTCGAGAATCATGGTATTAAATAGTTGGGAGTTCGTGGAAAGTATTTAAAGTAATTTCTCATCCTCCAAACACCATGTGTTCCATCTCTCTATCAATGAATTCTTTCTTGTATATTACTTATATCGACAGAGAATCACAAAAGGCAAAGGACACAAAGAAAAGATTAGGATACTTAGTACAATTTGAATCTCAAGATGAAAAGTTGCGTGACGAAAACCTGAATTTCATGGTTTCATTTATGTAGCACAAGGTAGAAAAAGTGGGTCATCTAGAGTTTGGAATCAACATAGAATTAATTGCAGTAGCAATCGATATCCCAAGTGGAAAATAGAGATCTAGAGAAAGAAAATGATTGTGTGATTGCTCTTTTTCTTTCAATTTAAAATTTTGAAGAATGATCATCTACAAATACATATAATTTCTATAGTTGATAGGAGATGACAAGATTGTAAGGAGGCATGGTGACATGTTGAGTATTTGGAGTAACTAGAATTGAGTGAAAGTCTTGAATCTCATGGCTTCCTCTACAAGTCGATGGAACTTATTCACTTCAACTATGTGTTTCAATTGTTACTGATGGGAGATTTAGGAGTTGGGCAGAGCAACTTTGTTTTGTGATTTACTTATGATTCCTTCGACTATCTCTAGACAAGGATCTTTTACATGTACCATGGCTCGACATATTTGGAAATCAAAAGGATCATGGATAACAATGTTAAGGAGGGGTTCTCATTGTTTCCAATTACGATACCACAATTACAAGTTTGAAATTTTAACTTTGCCAAGGATGTGGGATGTGTGTGAAATGTCTAATATTTCAGAAACTTCTATCTATGGAAGACCTAAGTCTCAATATCTCTAGGAAAGGATCACTTTAAATCATCTTACTTCTAAATATGACAAAGGAGAGCTGATAACAATAATGACTTCCTACGATTATCCCTTAGTTGTTCATGTAGACAATGCTAGCATTGATATCTTATCAGTAGGGGATTCAGTTGGAATGGTGGTGCATGGACATGACACAACCTTGTTATAGCAATATTTTCCTCACTCTATGCAATCTTTCACAAAAGGCCTTTTCCATTTCCCCATGCAGACTTGTCATCCCTTTTTGAAAATCCCAGAGATAAAAATACATTTTTTCCACATATACGCACCTTGCCTACTATACAACATGCGTATACGCAGTTTTCACCACTACAACCCACGTAGATCGGGAAATGTGCCCAGAAATGAAAAATGGTGTC
>ML793491.1:226628-247474 GCA_009831015.1 Picea engelmannii | reverse complement strand
GTGACAACATTCCTTAAATTGTTTTGATTCTAGAGATACACTCATTATTTTCCTTTAGGAGATATTCTTGTGTTGGTTCCTTGTGTTTCTTGTTCCAGGTAGGTTAACAAGAAAATAAGGTGGTTATCCTTCAGAGGGAGTCACATGACTCAGAGGGAGTCAAAACTATTTGAGAAAGAGGAAGAATAGAACCATCATTGAGACAACCAATGAAAAAATGCATGATCAAAATCCTTCTATGATTCCATGGGTAGAAGCATGAATGAAACAGTATATGTTCAGAACAAGAGTCTTCACCAGACTCTTCACTGAACAAGAGTATATTTTCAGAACAAGAAGTCTTCACTGAAATGAAGCCTGAGATTGAACACTTCAGGTTATTTGGGTACCCAGTGTATTCTCATGTACCCAAAGAGAAGAATTTCAAGATAGACCCTTCAGAAAAGAAAGGATATGTTATGAGATAAATAATGAATCTTGAAGACATTCCATATCGACATCCCTAGTCAGAGATAGATTGAGACAAGCTGAAATGTTTTCCTTGAAGAAGAGATAGCCTTTCAAAGATCCATAGAATCTCAGATGGAGATTGACAGTGAGACAATATCTTCTCCCCCTTAAGCAGTTCATAAGGAGATAGACATTATTCCAGTTGATCCAGTTTCTCTAGTTGATATGTTCAGAGATATTGCAGTAGGGCATAAAATACCTACCTAGACTCACTATGCAAGAAGCAGAGAAACATACAAGCCTTTCAAGGCACATCCCGAAAAAGTGAAAGAGATTTTCAAGCTATCCTTTAGTCATGAGCCACTTCATTGATGTTGAACCTCCTTGTCTTAGAGAAGAAACAAGAGAACAAGTATGGCAAGATTTCATAACAAAAGAATACCAGTATATCTTAAAAAATGATGTATAATATATTATTCAGGGACAAGAAGGGAAGTATGTGGTAACATCCAAGTGGATCAATAAGATCAAGCATGCAGTCGATGGAAGTGTCGAGAAATACAAAACAAGATCTATAGCCAGAAGTTTCTCACAAATAGAGGGAGTTTACTATGATGAGACACTTGATCTAGTGAACCCAATACATTTCCATCTATACTATCATCCATGAGTTGGAAACTAGGGAATCGTATTCCAGTATTGATGGATACTTGCAAAGTATGGGATTTACCAAGAATGAAGTGGATCCTAACTTGTACTTTATACTTATTAGGGTTCATCCACTCATATTCGTGTTGTACATGGATGAATTGTTTCTCACAGGTTAAGAGGAGCTTGTAGTAGGGTACAAAGAAGATTTGGCTATAGAGTTTGATATGAAGGACATTGGCTTGATGCATTATTTCTTGGGTTCATAGGTATGTCAGAAATCATGAGAGATCTTCCCTAGTCAAGGGAAGTACACTGTAGATATCCTGAGGATATTCAGGATGGAGGATTGTAGACCGATGCATTCACCTATGGTTACCAACCTGAAGAAATTTTTCACTTTAGATTCAAAGTTGGTAGATCCTAGGATATACAGGCATTTGATAGGATCCTTGATGTATTTGGTCAACACTAGGCTAGATATATGTTTTATTGTGAACACCTTGAGTCAGTTCATGGTGGAGCCAAGGAAGGTGCATTGGATATCATCGAAGCATGTGCTCATGTACTTGAGAGGTACATTGGAGTATGGGTTGAAGTATCTTGGAGGTGATGGAATGAGGCTTCATGGAAGTTCAGACTCATATTGGGAAAGGAGTGTAGTAGATAGGAAGATCAGCTCATGGTGTTGGTTCATCTCGATATTAGAAATGATTACATGGTTTAGTAGGAAGAAAAATTTTGTAGCACTTAGTTCAGCAAAGGCAAAGTATATGGCAGCAAGTATGTATAGTTGTGTAGCCATTTGGATTCACAAATTGCTTACAAGTTTATTTGATTAGGAGTTGGACCCTACAATGATGTAATGTGAGAATCATAGTTGTATCATACTCTTTGAGAACCCAGTATTCCATGATAGGTCCAAGCATATTGAGATGAGGTATCACTTCATCCAAGACAGGATCAATAAGGGAGCAGTCTACCTTCAGTATGTTTTCACATATGAGAAGGTTGAAAATATTATGACCAAACCCTTAGTTAAAGGTAATTTTGTTTTCTTTAGGGGAAAACATGGAGTGGTGCATAATACATTCCTCTCTCAGGGGGAGTGTTGATTTTTGTAGCATCAGACAGGTACTTCCACATAGCTCTAAGTCCCTAGACGTGTGGAAGTCATCCAAAACCTTCTACCTTGATACTTTAATTAAAGGAATTATTAAAGTCAAGTGATTTTATTAATTAGTTCAGTTTATTTAATGAAATGTTAAAGTTATTGGCATTAGTGAATTAAATTTTATTCTCAGTCGTCAATCAATTTGTAGATTACGGTTAGGTCATAACTTAAGATTATACAAGAAAGGATAGGGTAAAGAAGGAAGGTTGATTGTTTATACATAGAGAGCAAAGAAAAACTATTTATCAAGGAGATCTTGGATAGGTGGAGAAGGATTTCATCTAGAGATCAGTACAGGTCAGGGAAAAGAGCTAACAGAGGAAAGCCACAAATGGGTTTCAGTAGATTGGAGCCGCAGCAGTAGGGTTGCACAATACAAAGTTTTCCATATAGTTTTTGTGCATGTGTATGAATGTTTCGGTGGATACTAGCACGTATACATGTGTTCGCTAAAGGAAATTTTCATTCATCTCGAAAAGCATGAAATTTCATGGTCGTATAGCAGACCAGGATTTGTTAGGGTTTGCAGGTGTTGTCTAAATTTTTTTGTATTTATTTGTGGGCCATTTTTCCTAGTAAGGGAGACCTTGTAATCTTTGAAGTTATTTGAATGATAAGATTATTTGATGGGAAGAATATCTTTGTGTATTTTGTATGATATTTTGGTTTCCAATATTGCTTCTGCTAGTTATATATTTGAGTTGATTATTTCAACAAGTGTATTTTATTTTGTGAGTTGTTAATTTTATTTACATCAAGTAAATCACTAGATAACAAGATACCTAGGTGTCAAGATGATAAAATCAACATATCCATCATCCATACACCAAAAACCCATATGTCAAGTTTGACCAATAAAGTTGCACAATATGTATTTTTGTTTAGATCATTCGAAGCACGATAACCAATGATACAATCCACTCAATTCTAAGGGCTTAGTACAAAACATACAATGATAAAATAAAGTGTACCATTAAGAAAAAAATATTGCATTCATCAAATGACAACATTTCAACCATAAAACAATGACCAAATTGACCAACTAATGTAGTTAAATGAACCGATAAGTATTGATGAGTGTATCAAAGAAATGTGACAAAGGTATCAACAATATTATACCATGTCATGAGTATATTTCAAAGTTTTAGATCATCTTTTTCATCCAAGGAGAATACATCAATATATATTAAATCATGGCACACATGTGTTACTCTTATCCAATTAGTTTTTTCTAAATATGTTAAGTGTCGTATTGTACGATGAGATATAATGAAAATCACCAGCAAAGTATGAAAAACAAATAAATAACTTGTACCATTACACATTAAACCCTCTTCTCAGATTTATGCCAATTTATAATACTTAAACAAACGGTATATTTTGCATCAAGGTCTAATGCTCATAAGTGTCATCTTTAAGGATTGTAGCGTGCATCATCAATGTAACTTGAGAATCAGTGAATCAAATCTTAGACAATTATAAATATAAGAAATTATATACACCTTTAGAAGGTCATGGAAATCTTTATAGCATCAACATGTTAACAAGAGTTATATGAAACAACAAAGTATTAAAACGCTACCCAAAGAACAATTATTATAGCCTCAATCATTCACTGGGTATTCTACAGTTTATGACATTCATTGAAGGCGATTTCAAATAGTTTTTAAGAGACAACGTTAGGCTCTTTGACTAGGTCGATGAGAACCTATAAAGATGATTGGTTTCTAGAGATAAAGTAGAAAATAAATGCGTCAAAACATTTGCAAGAAATTAGGTTGAACCAACATTACACACATTTTTATCTATGCGGTTTGAATAGAAAATATGACCCTTGAACAATAGTAAAGGAGAGGCAACACTAGAAATATTTGTGAGATCGTTGAACCCTTCAACACATCAAATTTTTGGATAAGACCATTGGGGGAAATAAACATTCACGACATTTCTAAAAAAGGTGTGAGAAATGACAAATTAAAAACCCTCACTCACATGCATTCAATAAACCAAATTCTCTAGTTATGATTCATTTTGTTAGCACTGAGAGTCACCCTCATATTGTAGGAGGATAAGCCCAGTACCCATTAGATTTTTTTGGTGGATGTTGGTTTTATATGAGTGGAAGTCAAATGGAGAAAACTCAAGATAATAACGTCCTAACTCAGAAAATTGGACTAGCATGTACAAGAAATTGGGGTCTTGATCAACTTCAGTCAGTAAGTGGGAGCAAAGGAGAAAGAAGGAAGGCTTTGGTGAGGTAAATGTAGAGGCCTGCTATGGACATTAGGTCTTCTAGCAGCCTAAGGAGGAAAAACTCAAACACAAGATCTTCTTGGATTCAAAGTTTAAAGAAACGGAAGATCATCGTAATAACACTATAATCAAACATTCATCATAATACAACTACAACAATCCATGTGAATCATTCAATCATGAATACTTCAGTATCAGAGGAAAATAAGATGAAAAAAGAAGCTAACCTATATTGATAAAGAAGTCTCAAATCAAGTTACATAACCAGAGAGCCTCAAATCAAGTTCATCAACAAATTACAATCAGGGAGCCTCGCTCAACCATCCGACGACCATAAAAAAATATCAAAACTAACTATTTAACTCAGAACAATTCGCCACTCCCAAGAGTGTGACCTGACCACTACAGTCAAAGCTTTGTGTCCACGAGTTCTTATGTCAGATTGAACATGCACCCCTCTATCAAACGTGAGCTCATATCAGTATGGATTGGCAGGAAAATATGCTTGCATGGGAACTTGGGTTGACAGTATGCTTCCATGGCCAGTCCTTTCCAGCTTTCCATTTATGGGTGAGAAGAGGTTTCAACTACGAGAGAGGCAATCAGGCTACTGCATTTATCAATCCAAAGGGCATCTTAGCGTACATGAATGTACCCCAAGGAGTAGTGAACGTCGTCTTCTCTTTGTTTTCAGGCAAGATAGAGATCTGATTTTAGCCAAAAAATCAAGCAATCGTAGACATCCTAGATGCACATGTCACCCTTTGTAATACCTTCTCCATATTTGGCAAGGGGTAGTTAGCCTTCTTAGAGCTTAAGTTCAATTTCTCGAAATCTACACAAAGTATGATTTATCCATTCTTCTTTCTCACTGGGACCAAGTTGGACACCCATTCAGAATACCTCAAAGGAATGATAAAATTGGCATCCAAAATCTTTTTTACCTCTTTCTCCATAATAGGCAGCAGCATAGGATTTATTTGTCTCAATTTATGCCTAAATGGCTTAGTCTCCTCCTTCAATGGGTTCTTATGTTCAATGAAACTTGTCTCATATGTTCTGAGATTTTCTTATGTCTAGGAAAACACATCAACAAAATCTTTTAACATCTCAATATATTTATCCCTTTGTTCCCTTGACAAGATGCTTGACAACTTGACAAATTTTGGATCCTTCTATGTACCAATATTTCACTCAGTTACATCAACATCATCAGTTGAACCTTTACCCTTCACTGCTACATCATTCCTGTTAAATAGTATTTCCAAAGGAACTAATTCCTTTGGAATATGATTGTTAGGGAACTGAACACTATGATTATTAGCAATTTTGTTCAAAAAAACATCAGCATGAGGATTACTTTCATAATCATGATCTTGATCAATATGTAATGCAGAAAAATCATCAACGGTCTCAAGGAATGTTTTGATCTCAAGATCATCCTCAAACACTTTCCAATGCTTGCCATTGTCAGGTATAGAGGTTTTATATTTCACTTCTACATCATACTTGAGTTTAGGTGGCAGAGGGATTCTGAAATTACTTGTTGAAAAAGCTAAAGAATCATCCATGGCATTCTCTTCTCTTGGAATAAATGAAATGTTGAAAGCTAAGAAAAAACTGTCAACTAGGTCCCACACTTCATTTCTATAAGTTCTTATCCTGGGGTTCTTAGCTTGATAAATATTTTTGATCTGATGGAAAATTAATTCAATATCCCCAAACACTGATATCTCTTCAATCCCCAGGTCCTTTGCAACCCTCAAACCCAAAACAAGAGCTTCATACGCTGCCACATTATTGGTAGTTTCAAATTCTAACTTGTAGGACAAAGATGTAGTCTCTTGAGTAGGTGAAACAAATACCACTCCAACACCAGCACCATCCCTAGAAGAGGCTTCGTCAAATAATATCTTCAAAACAGAGGTGATTGGAGGAGAATCTTCACAAAAAGTAATGTATTGTTTTCTAATTTCAAGAGGAGGTTCAAGAGCATCAGTGAGCTGCAATATATTGGATCCTAAATCTGTATCGAGTGAAAAAATAGGATGGTTGTTGGGGTTTTCTTCGTCACTAATAATGTAGGTCAACTGAGCTTCCCTGTAAATTTTTTTATCCTCCCCCCCAAACACAGAAATGGTATCATATGTGAGGTCCATCTGCAAGGTTCCCCCAAGTCCTTTTATCCAAGATCTTCACAAGAGCATCCCAAACTTGGGAGGAACATCAGCCACCACGATATCCATGACCACACTTTTCATGGGAAACTGAAACAAGGTCACAACCAGATCTTTGATGACCCCAAGACACTTCACTTTCCTAGAGTCAAAAGAATATAAGTCATGGTAAGTCTTTGTGATTTCTAATCCAAGTTCATCCATGACAGCTTTGGGCATCAGATTATGAGATGCCCCCGAGTCCATCAAATAGTTCTGCAACATGTTATCATGTATGTTCAGTGATGTATATCAGGGAGGGGATGAATCATCTCCATCTTCTATCAAAGGACCTAAGATGACTGTTGGCTTTTCATCTTGAAGATTTACTAAATCAGAGGCATTTGAGGAGGGTTCGGGTTGCAACATTTTGGAAAGATATTTTTTAAATTCTTCATTTTTTATCAACTCCAAAAAAAGTACAGGGATCCTAATCTTTTGAATTTCATTCTCAAAGCTAAAAGAGGAAGGAAGCTTCAAAATTTCCTTCACTTCTAGGACAGGGATTTTGACCTCTGGTAAGGGGTTTTGTGCCTTCTTATATTTGTTGTTGTCTGCTACATCTTTAGCAAGATTCTCTCCTCTAGTAGGCTGATCAGGAATGTCAGACTTCCCTTCTTTATTTTTGGAGCTGAGGTTATATTTATTTTGACTGCTACTGGTTTTCTCCCCCTTAGTCATCTCATTTAGTTGGTTGTCCATGAGAGACTCCTCGTATGCAGATTGGGTTAAATGGGGAAATAAGAAGGTGTCTCCAAGACAATGTATTTCAGGATCAACCTCTTCTTCCTCTCCTTCCTCATCAGTAACAAGGTTATTTTGGAGAAGGATTTGGATTTTTTGATCATCCCTATCTCTGTTTCTAGGATCTCTTGGAAGGATTTGAGGAGTATTATTGGGTCTTCTGAGGTTACCTCTGTTGTCATCATTTTGAGTGTTTCTATAGGTCTGTTTTCCTTCAATTTTTATCTTCTCCATCTCAGCAGAAAGAGATTTTACTAATTTGGTAATCTCATCAACTTGAGGATGGACAATAGAGGAATTGGAGGTTGAGGCTTAAAATCTATTTTTTCTCTTGTGCGTGTCATATTTTCCCCTAAGTTTGTTAGATGCTACTATGTTATATTCTACCTCCAAGGCTTCATCTTTCATATGAGATAAGGAGACAAACCTTCTTTCTCTCAGTAAAAGGAAAAATTCAAGGTCGAAGGCGTTGGCATAGGTGAGTTTGGCAGAGGTTTTTGTAGGCTTTATCTCAGCAGTGACCTTATTGTACATTTTGTTGAATCTTTTAGAGAAGTCAAAGACAGAATCTCCCTATTTTCTCTTGAGGGATCCAAATTCTTTGATATAATACAAAAACTCATTTTTATCCCCTCACTATCTCAAGAAATCATCATCTAAAGCCTCAATCCCAGCAATGGATCTAGGGGTCAGACCCCTAAACTATTTCCTATACTTGCCATCAAGGATCTGGACAAAGAATCTCATCCACACATCCTCATTTTCAATGTTTATATTGTTGGCATAACTGTAGACGGCAGCAAGGTTTTATTCAATAGTTACGTCTTCTTCTCCTGTGAATTTGGGCATGTATTTTAGGTAATCTCTAGCAAGGAGATCATTCATTGGTTGAGGTAAGATTAGAGGGGCATTTCTTGTAGCCACTATGGAATCCATCCTATTTCTAGGAGGGTTAGCACCTGCCATTGGATTGTGAACTGGAGGAGAACCAAGAGAGGATGGAGTTCGGACATGTGAGACTGGGGCTGTGTTTCTGGGAGAAAAGGGAAAAGGCTATAGGGATCGAGGGGACAAAGGTTCCTCTTTATGTTAATGTTGTAGTTTTAATAGGAGGAGGAATAGCAAAGCCAGCAGTGGGAAAGACTTCCAAGGTCATGGGTCTAAACCATTGTACAACTTCAAGGGAACTAGGGGTGTCAAAGCTTTCCAAACCGAGACTAGGAGGGGAGAATTCAGCAGGAAAAATCCCAAAATTTAAATTTCTAGAAACTCTAACAGATGGTATAATAGGAGAATGAGAAGAAGCTATTGTAGTTTTAAAATAAGGATTATGAATATTACCAGAATCACCTGGATCAGCAGTCGAAGTACCTTCTCGAGGGGTATTCCCTTTTCTGATAATTTTCTCTGTGTCAGCGTTAGGCATTTCTAGAGGCAGCTATGGAGTGGACCTCGTGTATCTGCCTTTCAGATCCATAACTGAAACAGTGGAGTCGCTAGGTGCAAGATGCAATATTTGATGTACTGAGTTCTGATGCACCTCCAGAATCATAATTTGCTTTGTCGTTCAATCCCAGGAAAATGTCTTCAATTCATTCCCTAGCAACGACGCCAAGAATGTTAGCACTAAGATTCACCTTCAAATTGTAGGAGGATAATCCCAGTACCCATCAGATTTTTTGGTGGATGTTGGTTTTATATGAATGGAGATCAAATGGAAAAGACTCAAGATAATAACATCCTAACTTAGAAAACTATATTAGAATGTACGAGAAATTAGGGTCTTAATCAAGGTCAGTCAGTAAGTGGGAGTAAAGGCGAATAGAAGGAAGACTTTGGTGAGGGAAATGTAGAGGCCTGCTATGGACATCAGTTCTTCTAGCAACGTATGGAGGAAAAACTCAAACACAAGATCTTCTTGGATTCAAAGTTTAAAGAAACTGAAGAGCATCGTAGCAACACTATAATCAAACATTCATCATAATACAACTATAACAATCCATGTGAATCATTCAATCATGAATACTTCAGTATCAGAGGAAAATAAGATGAAAAAATAAGCTAACCTATATTGATCAAGAAGTCTCAAATCAAGTTACATAACCAGAGAGCCAGTATGCTTCATCAACAAATTACAATCAGGGAGCCTCTCTCAACCATCCAACGACCATAAAAAAATATCAAAACTAATTATTTAACTCAGAACAATTCGCCACTCCCAAGAGTGTGACTTGGCCACTACAGTACTAGCTTTGCGTTGGTGAGTTCTTCTGTCAGATTGAACGTGCACCCCTCTGTCATAAGCGAGCTCAGATCAGCATGGACTGGCAGGAAAATCTTCTTGCAGGGGGACTTGGGCTGACAATCTACTTCCACAGCCAGTCCTTTCCAGCTTTCCATTTATGGGTGAGATTAGGTTTCAACTACCAGAGACGTGATCGGGCCACTGCATTCAAGGATTTCCCTTCATGTATTCTCTATCATACTATGCATGCAATCTTCTGTTAGACTTCCCTTGCAGTTCTCTGTCAGACGCGAGATTGTATCAATCTGGGCTTGCAGGAAAATTGTCAAGAAGACGTGGATGAAGATAAAGGTGAGTTCATGAGGTGCTTGGCGCAAACTCCAATGGAACGATGGGTGAATGATGGCCATGTAGAAGGATGTGGTTGGTGGTGACTAGGAATGAGTGAGGGAAAGTGTCAGGAGATGAGGTGTAAAGGCACAAAGGTGATGTGGCGAGGGGAAAGGATTTTGTGGAAGAGTGGTGTGATAGGTCAGGGGGTCAATGACAAATGATGGTGGAGGTGACATGGAGAACAAGTGGAACAGGTGTCGGGAGGTGAAAGGGAGATAGATAACAACAGGGAAGGAATGGGCATGCAGTAGCGTGAGTGGAGGATAGATGTCAGCGGGAGCGCGGGCAGTATTGGGAAGTGGTAAGCAGTTAGCTCGGAGGGGGGGGTAGAAGGTAAGAGGGAAAGCGTGGGGGGTGGTCCTAGTTTTTGTTGAGGCAACACGTCGCGACAAGCCCACGCTACAAAACCACCAACTCGGACCCCCCCCCCCCACTATTAAGGGAAGAAAGGTCGGGGGGGTTCGATATTGGATGTTGATCGTAGATCTAAGCATGCCTCGCGCAACCGTATATATGAGCACTCCCTTTATCCACAATGCACCAAAGCGTCAAATCACCCAAGAACTTAGGATAAAAATATAAAGTGGGTCACGCTAAGACCCCCTTTTCTTCATTTTTTCACCAAGGGGTTATTTCCTAAGGAAACAACCTCAGCTTCTCAAAACTCCTTGTGCTAACACATTTAATATAACCATTCCAAGAAAAATGAATATATTAGGGCATCCACAAATTGTTAAATTTGATTTAAATTAGAGAAGAATTATTTAAGCAAAAGGATTATATCCTTTTAATAAGATGAACAATGAAACAACTAGATCCAAAGCCCTTTATATGCCAACTATGAAGCTATTGATTGAGAAAAATTAGCATAAATTGAATAAGATATATGTCAATGAACCTCAAACAGTTTAGATCCAAGGATAAATGTGACAAACCCTATATTGAAAATAAAAAATAGAGAAAAAAGAGACAAGGGAAAATCAATTTTGGTTTTTTTGAGTGGTTGAAAACAAGGATAGACTAATGCCTAGAGAGGGATATGAGGTCTCTACACTATATCTAGGTGAATATTAGGGTTTAATATAGGACAACGTTGATACCACCTGGAGGATTAAACTTGAAGCATTGTCTAGGTTTGGATGGCTCTCTTCAAGATTGGATTGGTACATGAAGAAGCATCTCCAAGTATAAGAAAGGTGATCTTAAATGTTGGCCAAGGAAAGAGGGAAGAGCAAATAGATGTCTTATCTCAATGAAATGGATCAATGCTTCAAAGGTAAAAGGTGGAAGGAAAGAAAACCATACCTTGAGTTACCCTTCCAAGTGGAGCATTTCACCCTTCTTTATCCTTGTAGTATATTTTTTCCTCCAACAAACCTAAAAAGTATTTATCTATACCCTTGAAAAATAACTAGAATTCACTTCTTAAAATAATAGATGCACAAGAACTCTTCAAGCAAGTTTTCTCATTAATCTCCAACAAATAAAACGAGAGAGGTCTCCTCCTCGTATAGGTGAGGAGCATCCTCAATATAATACATAATTCAATGTGTTAGTGCAATTCATAAGCTCAAACCATTAGCCTGGCCAAAACCATGGGAAAATACAACAAGTGATATAAAAAATCCCTCAAAACCCTCAAACACTATAACACCCATGTCTAATGGTCCAAAATACAACAAAAAATGCCACATGTATGGGATAGAGAAAGAGAGAAAAAGGTGCACTCCTAAAAAATAGAGACAACATCTAAGAATGAGGTGGACATATAGTCAACATGGTACAAAGGGGATCCAACAATCCACCAACTAACTCCCCCAAACTATGGAATTTTCCTAATGTGAAGATAACCACCTCAAGAATATGACATCACTATGTTTTATGAATGCAGCTATGTGAGACATTCTCCAGCTTACAAACCTATGAGGTGTGGATCATTGCAGCTATGTAAGTCTTTCTCTCAGCTTACAAACCTGAGAGAAAGCCCCCTAAGAAGGGTACATGGTTCATGCCTGAGACAGAGCTAGGAAAGTAGAGATGACCTCCTCCATTCAGAGAGTTGAGAAGAAATCCATATGATTATTCAGTGGGAAAGGCTATCTGTTGAGTTGGACATGCCTATGGCTCAGCATAAGGTGAATGTGTGAAATCCCAAAAGTGTTGGGTGCATATTCATGTGAACAGAAATGAAGATGATGTCTTAGCCTCCTCTAAGCAGCAGAGTTGATGAGAAAACTCCAGATGATTCTTCTGTGTGAGGCAGTGGGAAAGAAGATCTGTAGAGTGGACGTGCATGTGGATGAGCATAGGTGAACATGTGTAGATCTGGTTCTTTTGTGTAATGCAATGAGCCAGAGATATGACATCCCTATGGATGTGCCCCTAGTGGATTAGCACTAGTGGGTGGATCAGATCCTTTGCTATATATTTTTCAAGAGTCAGACCTGCCTGTAACCTAATTGTTATGTAAAGGGTGTAGGTCGGCCCCACCTTAAAGTTATTAATAATAAATGTAAAAGATAATTAATTTGGTTAATATTAATTATAATAATAATTATTATTATTATTATTATGTGACTTAGAGAGGTCGGCGCTATTGAGCCAATAGACGCATTTTTTAATAAGGCAAGTCTAATATAAGTAAGGGATGATTCTCCATTGTGGAATCATATCTTTCTTGTGAGTTTAGAAATTTCAGAAAATACATCTACTTGGGAAAAGGTGTGTGCCTCTCTTGGGCGCTAGTCTTCTAGGCCTTGAGCACCCTCTTGTGTGCTAGGTATTTCTTGGTGGTGACGTTCTTTCTCTTGAAGAATATAGAAAAGGATTTGGTTGGGTTTTCTTCCCTTTTTGAGAAGGGTTTCCCAGGATACTTCTTGTGTTCTTGTGCATGGTGTTTCTTCTTGTGATCTTGGTTGTTGCAACATTATTGTTTATGGTTAAGTGAAATTCTAAAATGGAATGAAATTCATGCTTAACCTAGATTATGAAAAATCAACATGGTATCAGAACATAGGTATTGAAAGAACCCATTGCACAAGCTACAAGATTTCACCGGTCATCCCCCTTCTATTGCAGTTATGTACGACTCTCATAGGGCTCCCATAAATTCCGTACGACCCTCTTCTTTTGGGTGTTTCATCCCCTAAAACTTGAATGTTGAGGAATTCTTTGGCTTAGGAGAGTATGGCCTTCTCCAGCGTACCTCTAGAGACTCAAAATGAAATTTCGAGCATTTTGAAATTTTGGCCCTAAGGTTTCTAGGGTTTCGCTAATTTCTGCATAAATTTTAGAATTATGGTTTCTACAACTCATTGAAGGAGCTCTTAAGCTCACCAGTGTTCTCCTATATTTCAAAGGCTTATTGTTGGCAGTCATAAGTCCAATTAAACCTAAAAGTGGTAGCCTAGCCTAACTGTTAGGTTTACTAGCCAGGATGACAAGGGTTTGTGAAAAATCCAAAAATGAGCAAAATCATAATGAGAGGAAAGGTTGATGATTCAAGCAAACTCAATTACAGGAAGACAAGACTTCAAAGGAAGACTTATTGTGGGTGACACAAAATGTGACACTATGACTACCTCCTTCATGAAGATGTGAGACGACAGAGATTAGCCATGAGCCATTGGAGAAATCATATCGACACCCTTAGGTATGCACTTGTATGTATATATATATATATATATATATCATTATCATGAGGGTAATTGCAGGACAAAGGAACCTTTTTTTGAAGTCATGGATCCATAAGGATCTCAATGCATTCTAAGGAATGACACTCCTGAAGTGAAGACTCTGGGTTTGATTGTTGTAATTATCATTCCTCTAATCCATATTTTAAAAGTTGTTTACATTACAAGTAGGTATTGTAGTCATGACAACATTCCTTAAATTGTTTTGATTCTAGAGATACACTCATTATTTTCCTTTAGGAGATATTCTTGTGTTGGTTCCTTTTGTTTCATGTTCCAGGTAGGTTAACAAGAAAATAAGGTGATTATCCTTCAGAGGGAGTCACATGACTCAGAGGGAGTTGAAACTATTTGAGAAAGAGGAAGAATAGAACCATCATTGAGACAACCAATGAAAAAATGCATGATCAGAATCCTTCTATGATTCCAATGGTAGAAGCATGAATGAAACAATATATGTTTAGAAAAAGAGTCTTCACCAGACTTTGAAAAACATAACTCTTGAAGAAGTCTTCACCAAAATGAAGCATGAGATTGAAAACTTCAAGTTATTTGGGTACCCAGTGTATTCTCATGCACCCAAAGAGAAGAAGTTCAAGATAGACCCTTCAAAAAGAAAGGCTACGTTATGATATAAATAATGAATCTTGAAGACATTCCATATCGACATCCCTGGTCAAAGACAGATTGAGACAAGCTGAAATGTTTTCCTTGAAGAAGAGATATCCTTTCAAAGATCCAGAAAATCTCAAATGAATATTGACAGTGAGACAATATCTTCTCCCCCTTCAGTAGTTCAGAGGGAGACAAGCATTATTCCAGTTGATCCAGTTTCTCCAGTCGATATGTTCAGAGATATTGTAGTAGGGCATAAAATACCTACCTAGACTCACTCTACAAGAAGAAGAGAAACATACAAGCCTCTCAAGGCACATCCCGAAAAAGTGAAAGAGATTTTCAAGATATCCTTCAGTCATGAGCCACTTCATTGATGTTGAGCCTCCTTGTCTTAGAGAAGCAACAAGAGAACAAGTATGGAAAGATGTCATAACAAAAGAATACTAGTATATCTTAAAAAATGATGTATAAGATATTATTCAGGGACCAGAAGGGAAGTCTGTGGTAACTTCCAAGTGGATCAATAAGATCAAGCATGCAGTCGATGGAAGTGTCAAGAAATACAAAATGAGATCTATAGACAGAAGTTTCTCACAAATAGAGGGAGTTTCCTATGATGAGACACTTGATATAGTGAACCCGATACACTTCCATCTGTACTACCATCCATGAGTTGGAAACTATATCAGATAGATAGATTCTTCATGAGTTTGGATTTCAGCAAGAGTGTTGTTGATCCAAACGTATATCATTACAATGTTGGTGATGAGAGCATGATCCTGATGACTTATTCAAAAAGTGTTGTTGTTGGATACAAGTAATCCTTGACTTCTGAAATCAAGATGAATAATATAAGTATGATGCACTACTTCTTGGGACAAGAAGTCTTATAGAGGACCGATGAGATTTTCCTGATTCAAGGAAGATATACAGTGAAAATATTAACGAAGTTCAGTATGATAGAATGAAATATACACCATGATGGATTTAAAGAAGAAGATTGATGATGATCTAGACAAGACTGAGCCACAATTGATTGGATCACTTATGTATCTGGTTAACACTAGACTTGATCCATTCCATGCAGTGAATGTTCCTAGTCATTTCATGAGTCAACCAAGACAAACTCACTAGACAACAACAAAACATGTATTGAGATATATACGAGGCACAGTTGGATATGCCCTGAGATATGCCTCTAGTGTGAACTTGAGTTTGCAAGATATGTCAATTCAAATTGAGAATAAAGTACAGTGGACTGAAAGAACACATCTGGTTAATGTTCTACCATGAATTTTTCCATGGTTTCCTGATGAAACAAGAAACAAAACTATGTGGCCTTAAGTACCACAGAGATGGGGAATATATAAGCATCGAGTGTGTAAATAAATGTGGCTTCACAAGCTTCTGATAGATTTACTTGACCATGAGATGGATCATATGATGATAACCAAGAGCCATGAGTAAAGCTCCTTGAGAACCCAATGTTTCTTGATGGATCAAAATATGATGAGATGAAACATCCTTATTTCAGAGATATGATGCAAAGGAAAATCGTACACATGCAGTACCTTCCTACACATGAGAAGATTGCATATATATTCACCAAATTAACTTCATGAAGAATGGATCCCTAGTTGAGAGGGAGTGTCGATAACTCCAACCAAGACAAAATTCAAAATACATTTGTATGAGACTTGGCATAATAAAGAATGCCTCCCTAGATGAGAGTGAGTGTTGATGAATGAAGCTATGTGAGACATCCTCCATATTACAAACCTGTAAGGTGTGGATCATTGCATCTATGTACGTCTTTCTCTCATCTTACAAATCTAAGAGAAATCCCCTAAGAAGGGTACGTGGTTCCTACCTGAGACAGAGCTAGGAACGTAGAGATGAACTCCTACATTCAGAGAGTTGAGAAGATGATGTGTTAGCTTCCTCTGAGCAATAAAGTTGATGAGAAAACTCCAGATGATTCTCCTGTGTGAGGTAGTGGGAAAGAATATATGTAGAGTGTATGTGCATGTGGACGAGCACAGGTGAACACATGTAGATCTGGTTCTTTTGTGTAATGCAATGAGCCAGAGATATGACATCCCTATGGATGTGCCCCTAGTGGATGAGCACTAGTGGGTGTATCAAATCCTTTGCTCTATATTGTTCAAGAGTTAGACCTGCCTGTAACCCTAATTTTTATGTAAAGGGTATAGGTCGGCACCACCTTAATGTGATTCATAATAAAGTAAAAGATAATTAATCTGGCTAATATTAATTATAATAATAATTATTATTATAATTATAATGTGACTTAGAGAGGTCGGCCCTGTTGAGCCAATAGATGCCTTTGTTGAGAGGAAAAGTCTAATATAAGTAAGGGATGATTCCCCATTGTGGAGTTATATCTTTCTTGCGAGTTTGGAAATTTTAGAAAATACATATACTTGGGAAAAGGTGTGCACCTCTCTTGGGCGCTAGTCTTCTAGGGCTTGAGGACCCTCTTGTGTGCTAGGTCTTTCTTGGTGGTGAAGGTATTTCTCTTGAAGAATATAGCAAAGGATTTGGCTAGGTTTTCTTCCCTTGTTGAGAAGGGTTTCCTAGGATACTTCTTGTGTTCTTGTGCATGGTGTTTCTTATTGTGATCTTGGTTGCTACAACATTATTGTTTATGGTTAAGTTAAATGCTAAAATGGAATGAACTTCATGCTTAACCTAGCTTATGAAAAATCAACAACTACCACATCTGTGAGTTGTCTAAAAGAGAATCCTATGATATGTAGCACATGTAGCCTCCTCAAGGTGGGTTCTCCTCAAGTAAACAATGGTAAATCATGCCATGTCATCCAATGGTCCAAATAAAAACCTATAATTATGCCTATAACCTGTAACGAGCTCCTCAAATGCATAAATATCTCCCACTTGTCATCAAAGGAAAGATAATAATGCATGAGTGTGAATACAATGTCCAACCGAGCATGGAAAATGAATCTAAGTGGTCCATGTGGCATGTGTGATGACATGACATCCCTGTCATGGATCCCAATACAGTGAAATGTATCCCAATGTAGTACATGGATCCCAAGGAAAATGGAATGTATACCAATGTTTGTGTATATGATCAATGATGAGTACAGGGATACCAATGTAGCATCATGGATCCCCATGAAATGTCACAGATCTCAAGGAATAGTACATGTATCCCAATGCATGACACTCACTTGAAGTGATGGATCTAGCTTCTTAGAAAGCCATTAAAGGACATTACATGGTGACATCTCTTAACAGAACATAACAAATAAAGGTTAGTTTTAATATTTTCCTATATTTTACCCAGGGGGACAACATTAACCCTTATGCATGCACCAAGTCCTAGGAAAAAAATATTTTCCAAGAACCTAGATGAAAGATAGGTAAAAATATGAATGATGATGGAAAAAAGAAGGGAAAGACTTCATGCGACGACCCACAAAGTCTTATACATTCATAGTTATTTTTTATTCATTCATCTATCTTTCATGAGATAGGACTTTTATGAAATAGCCTTCGAGAGGGAGCTTCGCATTATATTACATGTCCTCGACATTGTTTCTTACTATCCTTTTATGCATTTTTCTTTATGTGTTCAATTTATCGAATAAGTGCCATTTTCTTTAGATATTCATAGACAAGCTAGGGACTAGGTTTAATGGCCTCATAGTGAGGTGGAATTACTCAAGCTTTCATTTTTTTTCTTTTTATTTTATACCTCTTTACCTCTGACCTTTTTGGATTTATTATTCAAGATTTATTCTTTATACCTTTTCTTTAACCTTTGAGAAATAAAACATTATCAGGGTATATTATTTTTATATGGATGGAATGAATTATATAGGGAATGTAGAAAATGTCTAGTATGGTTAGGATGTGGAAAATGGTGTCTAGGCTAAGTACTCAATAGTAAAATTGACCCGAGAAATGACACACTTCTAAAACAAAACATTCTCCCCAAGGTATAACAACGAAAATAATTAAACTATTCATGTTATGAAGTGTTATCGTATTTCATTTATTTTTTACCACTTTCATGACTAACTAGGAAGTTATAGCATCACACCCAAATGAACACCAATGCATGGAATATCAAGATATAGCATGCTAATCCATAATGTACCATACTTAGTGAATCTATCATATATGGAGTGAGGGAGGAGGATGATCTATACCTCAGTTGAGCTAGCACAATCATGCATTTGATGGAGATCAAGAAAAAATATGTATGGTTCAAGAGAATATGAGCAAGACAACTCATGCAAGCAACAACATGACACCCTTGTGAGGGTACTGTTAGCGATAATTCTTGTCATGGGTTTGAGAGAATTCGGGTCTGCAAGTTGCACGAAATGCTTAAGCGTAGCACGGGAGAATTCTTTATTTTTTTCCAAGTAGCAGGTCAAGCGAGCGGGCAAAGTGTCATCGGCAGCATCCAAGGTCTTTTTGCGAAACAGATCAACGGTCGGCGGGTAATTGCAAACCAACCGAGTCGCGTTAAGTATAGCGCTTAAATTTTTAAGGACGTCAACGGTTAGAATCCTTTAGGAGGCACTCACGAAGTTACGAGGGTCATTGATCGCAAGCAGTTCAAGCGCCGTGTTATTTCTTGAACTCGGGGACTCGGGAGTTCGTAGGGTAAAGACCCAAGTATTGGGTACTCAAGTCGCGAGGACGCGAGAAAAGAGAATATGGATAGCCGTTGGATCTGGATCAAGGAGAACCATTGGATCCGCACGTGGGATCACGTATCGGGGCCTCGCAAGAAAAGGCTCGAGAATTTGGGCGCGGGGATCGCGAGATTGCGAGAAGCGATATCCCGACAGCTGGAGGCAGTGGGGGGCATAGCAGAGTTGGCGAGTGGAATACAGGTGGCATGAAGCCTCGGGATCTCGCCGCGAGAAGTCCCGAAGTATTGGTGTTAGGATCCACGAGACACGAAGTGCCGAGAGAATCTCGGGCCCAGGCCCACAAAGGTATCGGGAGAAGAGCCATCAGATCTCTGAGGGACACGTGGTGCGTGATTGGGCTCCATCGCCTCCTCGCCCCTTGCAAATTTAAAGCAGAAGGACTAACTCCCCCCAGCCGCGAGTCGCGAGGTGCCGAGGGCATCCAGAGCCTGGGCCCACAGCATTGCCAAGAAGATCTCAGTCGTCCATCCAGAAAGAACACCTGGCAGCGAGTAGAGCCATCTCGGCGCTTCGCCCATCGCGACTCCAACACGCAAAAAGCAGCTGCGTTATTTTCCGAAGTGCGAGGTGCCAAGATAATCTCGGGCCCAGGCCCATGGCATCGCCAGGAGAAGTAAGAACCGTCAGATCAATAAGGACACGTGGTGCCAGATTAAGCCTTCTCGGCATATCGCTCCTCGCGATTTCAATCAGCAAAGGTTAGCCCTTTCATATTCGCGAGCGTCGAAAGCATATGGTCATAGCCCATGGTCACTTGGGGAAAGGAAGGGGTTTCATAAAGAAGGCCCGAGGTGCTGAGTTCAGTTGCAGAGGGGATCATCGCGACCTCTAGACGCCATCGGATCCGATCTCCTTACTGTTTCTCGCCTGGAGTAAATGACGACAGGCGCGGGTGGTTGAGACTTCCTCTCATTCATTAAGTAAGGGAATGGAGGTTCTGGCAAGCCATCTGCCCGAGGAGGTCCTGTGTATCGATTTTCCCAAAGAATCCATGCCGAAGGCCTTGACTCAACAGGGAAGTCTGCGCATGCTAGCCCGACACTTAATGGCTCAGCTACTCTCCTTACAGGATCCATGCGTAGTTAAGATGGCGCTTAAAAGAAGATATCAGTACGAGTTTGACTGAAGTGAAGTGACACCAAGCCTTGGGTGACTGAGCACGCCTCTGTGAGGCAATTTTCTCTGAGTATATAAACTCAGTCTTTGTAATTTGTAAGGTATCGATGGTAGAGCAAAGCTCCCTACTGTAAAAGTTTAACAGACATTCTAGATTGTTGGATATGCATCTGTATATGAGATATCTTGTTTTATGATAGAGAGTTTTTCTCACTCCATCTAATTTTCATCTCATACTAAGAGAGTTCGTGATTGATTGAGTCGCGCGAATTATTGCAGTTATGTTATGATAAATGATTTATCGTTGCATTATTGTATTCTCTGGTTTTTTGTATTTAAGTGCAAGAAGACCTTGTGTTTGGATGCCTTCTTCTGCAGTCTGTTAGGAACCTGTCATTCATAACAGCCCTTTGCACTCTTCCCATATAAGTCTTCCGCATGTTCACCCTTTACTACAACTCACTGTCTGAAGTTTAAATAAGACCTCACTCACCTATGCATGCCTGGCCTAGTTTTGAAGTTGAAATGATATCGTTTTGAGTTGGCTTCCATTCGGTCACCCCATCTATAAACCAACTG
>ML793491.1:211488-226578 GCA_009831015.1 Picea engelmannii | reverse complement strand
ATGTTATGAAGTGTTATCGTATTTCATTTATTTTTTACCACTTTCATGACTAACTAGGAAGTTATAGCATCACACCCAAATGAACACCAATGCATGGAATATCAAGATATAGCATGCTAATCCATAATGTACCATACTTAGTGCATATATCATATATGGAGTGAGGGAGGAGGATGATCTATACCTCAATTGAGCTAGCACAATCATGCATTTGATGGAGATCAAGAAAAAATATGTATGGTTCAAGAGAATATGAGCAAGACAACTCATGCAAGCAACAACATGACACCCTTGTGAGGGTACTGTTAGCGATAATTCTTGTCATGGGTTCGAGAGAATTCGGGTCTGCAAGTTGCACGAAATGCTTAAGCGCAGCACGGGAGAATTCTTTATTTTTTTCCAAGTAGCAGGTCAAGCGAGCGGGCAAAGTGTCATCGGCAGCATCCAAGGTCTTTTTGCGAAACAGATCAACGGTCGGCGGGTAATTGCAGACCAACCGAGTCGCATTAAGTATAGCGCTTAAATTTTTAAGGAAGTCAACGGTTAGAATCCTTTAGGAGGCACTCACGAAGTTGCGAGGGCCGTTGATCGCAAGCAGTTCAAGCGCCGTGTTATTTCTTGAACTCGGGGACTCGGGAGTTCGCAGGGTAAAGACCCAAGTATTGGGTACTCAAGTCGTGAGGACGCGAGAAAAGAGAATATGGATAGCCGTTGGATCTGGATCAAGGAGAACCATTGGATCCGCACGTGGGATCGCGTATCGGGGCCTCGCAAGAAAAGGCTCGAGAATTTGGGCGCGGGGATCGCGAGATTGCGAGAAGCGATATCCCGACAGCTGGAGGCAGTGGGGGGCATAGCAGAGTCGGCGAGTGGAATACAGGTGGCATGAAGCCTCGGGATCTCGCCGCGAGAAGTCCCAAAGTATTGGTGTTAGGATCCACGAGACACAAAGTGCCGAGAGAATCTCGGGCCCGGGCCCACAAAGGTATCGGGAGAAGGGCCGTCAGATCTCTGAGGGACACGTGGTGCGCGATTGGGCTCCATCGCCTCCTCGCCCCTCGCAAATTTAAAGCAGAAGGACTAACTCCCCCCAGCCGCGAGTCGCGAGGTGCCGAGGGCATCTAGAGCCTGGGCCCACAACATTGTCGAGAAGATCTCAGTCGTCCATCCAGAAAGAACACCTGGCAGCGAGTAGAGCCATCTCGGCGCTTCGCCCATTGAGACTCCAACACGCAAAAAGAAGCTCCATTATTTTCCGAAGTGTGAGGTGCCAAGATAATCTCGGGCCCAAGCCCATGGCATCGCCAGGAGAAGTAAGAACCGTCAGATCAAGAAGGACACGTGGTGCCAGATTAAGCCTTCTCGGCATATCGCTCCTCGCGATTTCAATCAGAAAAGGTTAGCCCTTTCATATTCGCGAGCGTCGAAAGCATATGGTCATAGCCCATGGTCACTTGGGGAAAGGAAGGGGTTTCATAAAGAAGGCCCGAGGTGTTGATTTCAGTTGCAGAGGGGATCATCGTGACCTCTAGACACCATCGGATCCAATCTCCTTACTGTTTCTCGCCTGGAGTAAATGACGGCAGGTGCGGGTGGTTGAGACTTCCTCTCATTCATTAAGTAAGGGAATGGAGGTTCTGGCAAGCCATCTGCCCGAGGAGGTCCTGTGTATCGATTTTCCCAAAGAAGCCATGCCGAAGGCCTTGACTCAACAGGGAAGTCTGCGCATGCTAGCCCGACACTTAATGGCTCAGCTACTCTCCTTGCAGGATCCATGCGTAGTTAAGATGGCGCTTAAAAGAAGATATCAGTACGAGTTTACTAAAGTGAAGTGACACCAAGCCTTGGGTGACTGAGCACGCCTCTGTGAGGCAATTTTCTCTTAGTATATAAACTCAGTCTTTGTAATTTGTAAGGTATCGATGGTAGAGCAAAGCTCCCTACTGTAAAAGTTTAACAGACATTCTAGATTGTTGGATATGCATCTGTATATGAGATATCTTGTTTTATGATAGACAGTTTTTCTCACTCCATCTAATTTTCATCTCATGCTAAGAGAGTTCGTGATTGACTGAGTCGCGCGAATTATTGCAGTTCTGTTATGATAAATGATTTATCGTTGCATTATTGTATTCTCTGGTTTTTTGTATTTAAGTGCAAGAAGACCTTGCGTTTGGATGGCTTCTTCTGCAGTCTGTTAGGAACCTGTCGTTCGTAACAACCCTTTGCACTCTTCCCATATAAGTCTTCTGCATGTTCACCCTTTACTACAACTCACTGTCTGAAGTTTAAATAAGACCTCACTCACCTATGCATGCCTGGCCTAGTTTTGAAGTTGAAATGATATCGTTTTGAGTTGGCTTCCATTCGGTCACCCCATCTATAAACCAACTGTGACATAAAAAACTGATGGGTGTCGGGCTCTACTCCTGCTAGCAATCCAGGAGTGACTTCCGTCACCAACAGGTACCTCTAAAAATTTTCACCCTTAGGGGAGTAATAGGTTCAAAACATGTAGCGGTGGAATCAATGATTTATTCCAAGATTGCGGTTGATGGGAGTAGCGATGAGTATTGGTAACAAGGTTGTTGGATTGTCTCAAGGAGAGGAAGTTGACCATGATGATACTATTGCTTCAACATTATCTTAGTTAGAGGGAAGTGTCAGTGTTAACATTGTTGTTTCAGTGCCAAAGGTTTTGAGGTGTATGAGAGGGATTCTCATCCTCACTATCTATTGATAACTCTTTATGGGTTGTTGATATATTTCCCTTGAGTTTGGTATTTCCTAATCGGTGAGTTGAAATGTATGTAGATTTATCCTGTGTTTTTTATAGATATAATCCAATTGTCTTGGTCTTGCTAGAGATGTGATTATCTTTGTAGGATGTCCTTATTATCTCTTAATGCAATGAAAGAATAGTTTTTCCTATGATGATGACTTTGGAGATATTGGAGTTTAATAGGTTAGTATTGATGTCTTCCTTGTTCTAGAGACTTGACTTCAAAGTTCAACAAGTTTTCATCTAGGGTTATGTTTCTTCAATTTCACAAATGGTCATTTTTTCTAGGAGACAATAGCACGGAGAAAGAGAGGGCAACTTGGTGGTGTAAACCAATTTCCTTCATTGTTCTCTTCTTGAATGTTCACCATTCGGAGGCCAAGTTGCAGTGATTTCTTGGATGCTAAGGTGTGTGGACCTATACATGCGGGTGTGGATATTTTAGATTAGGAATGATGTTCTATCATAATGAAGGAGGATTATTTCATCTTTGTGGAGGCACTAGAGTTACAATTTTCAATTTCAAAGGGATTTGATGGTTGTTACATTAAAAATTTTTCTCGCAAAGAGGGAGTGTTTAATTTTGAGTTTATTACAAAAGTATTCACCTTGCTAGGAGAGAAATATGTCTCCTAGCCCCTTAAAAATGCTTCATGTACATATGTATGGCTCTATTTGGGTGGAAGATTGACCTTGGTTACAGTGTTGGCATGACACCCTTACCTAGAAGGTTGTTACCCTAATTGGCATGTTGACCAACCCATTGAGTGCACATAATGGGGGATTTGGTTTCTCAATCAAGGGATGAACCTACCTAAGAGGAGGATAATTGGGTGCTTCGAGGATAACACTTAGCCCATGGAGCTTGGGACCATGTGATACACACCTTGGATTTTGGACACTTGACTTAAGAATGATTGGGTTAGGAAGCATATGTCATTGTGGTTGGTGATGGACCTAGATACATATCTTGAATAGGAGCATTGGAGCTTTATGACCACATTAGCATACATGAGAGTAGTGTTAAGCACATGAAAGAGCATGTGGCACATAGTTAGAGGAGAAATGCATTGTATTAGGACACTTGGATAATAGACCACCATGGAAGAGGAAGCATTGGACTAACATCTTTTCGGAGAATGCACCATCTTGGAGGGGTATTGGGCCCAAGATCATGACTTCGATGGAATTTCAATTTGGGGGTTCAATAAACCATAGTTTTACAAGTGTATTCTTGTATTGAACAACACTCCATGTGGGGTTTCCTTGTTGATTACTTGTATGGACACATGTCCTTATTTTATGTTACCCTCCCTCACCTACTTGTATATATAAAGGAGGAGATATCTCATGTATCATTTCATTATCATTGTACTCTTATTTGTATTTTTCTTGGAGACATTAAGGTTCATGATGAAACCCTAGGAGGAAGATGTTAGGGTTCATGAGGAAAAGGCTCGGGAAAAGATAAGAGGAGAGAGAGATGTTGTGTATGTTATTAGAGATATTTCTCTTGTGTGGTGTTAGGGTTTTATCTTGTGATGTCTAGGGTTTGTGTTATACAAGTAAACCCTAAATAAGAACATGATGTCAAGATGATGATGGTTCTTATGGATCTTATTGTAGCACTAAGTTTTCTACTTTAGTAGAAGACATGGAGAGTGGAGCCAATTCCTTGCATTATTTTGGATCCTTGTTCTTTTGGGATGTAAAGCTAGGGAAATATCATGGAGCACTTGTATTCTTCATGATACATGGAGGTCTTGGTGTTTGTGATGATGTAAGAGTGGTAGACCTAAGTTTTGAGGATTCAAATCCTAGGATGGACATGTAGATTTGGATGCTAGCACTAGAGTTTTATTTTTATGTACGTATGTGATACAATATGTCTAGGGTTTGCAAACCCTAAGGAAGACAAGTGTGATACTATAAACAACTTGTGTGAAAAAATCTTGTTGTTAAATTCAAGGAGGACTTGTTGATGTCAATGCTTTCTTGTTGGACATCTTTGGTGGTGGTTAGGGATTTCATGGTTTCCCTTGCTAGGGTTTTAGGAGAGATTGAAATATTGTACCAACTTTGTGATAAAGTTGTGTATGTATATGAACTTCACTCTTATACATATATATGAATTCTTCAGTTGCCCAATACTTATGTAATTGCAAATATAATTTCCAACATTTATTGTTTTCTTGATTGGGTAATTTCCAAAACTGATTGTTTGCATTGATTTGATATATTTAAGAGATGAAAATTTTGAGTGATTTGACAAACATCTTGAAGATAATAAAGCAGATTTATTGTTATAAATATACAATAATTAAAATGATTCCAGGTCCGGTTTATGCTTGGAAAAGTGTGCCCTAAGAGTTGAACCCTATTGGCATATGTTTGGTAACTTTTCTCTTGGGATACCTAACGTGTTGGGTTGAAGTGAGATGAAATATTGTCCTTTATTTGCTACTATAATTAATATTTCAAATTAACCTTAAGGATGGAGTTCATAGGGACTATATTTGGGAAAGAGATGGATTTTTTGGATTTGCAATAAAATTCGTAAACACATCATGTTTTACATCTATAAGAGAAAGAGATCATATGAGTGACTTGTATTAGAAAAGATAGTTCATGTAGGTAACTCAGTCACTTAATTTTTACTAGGAGGTAGTCTACCCATTGATATGCTAAGAATTCAAGAGAGATTAAATTGGACTTGTTACCAACCAAATTAGCGACCTCGATAAGGTCCCCTTAGGCACTAAGGCGGTAACATGTAGGAAAAGTTCCCAATGTCATCAAAGCACAAGTCCTTCCGTGTTCAATCCCAACTCCTACACTAAAGAACTTTAAAAGGCTTCCCTAACACAATAACTTCGCTTGGAAATTAGTAGACCAATTCCTATGTGATATAGAAGTGAAGCTAGGAATTAAATATTTAAGATAACTGATCTGAAATGATAAATAGATAACATAAATAATGTATACCAACAAATGGTAAGAAAAACCATGAAAATTATAAGAACATCTAAACCTATGAGTTATGGTTGGATGCTTCGGTGTCTGAGGTTGAAAAATCATGAAATAAGTATGGAACCAAACATGTTGTCGCTCGCCTACCACTATGACTCAAACTCTCGTTGTCAAATGGATCTTTGTACACTTGAAAACTATAAATCAAGGTTGTCAATGACTAGGAAATCTCTATTACATCTTGGATCTGGAAGTTTGTTATGACCCAAGGGAGGCATATATATGGCTAAGTGGATATGATATAACCCCAAGGGGGGGAATATATGGGCCTAAATGTACATGTAATGTGTAAATACATATGTAATATGGTCTTCCTTGTGATAAAGGGGCCTCATGTGCAAGTGTGAATAGATATATATAAGAAATCGTGTATTCATTATTGAGAAGGGAAATGGAAAGTATGAATGGTAATTGGTTATTTGGAGGGGGTTCCCCTATTCTTTAAGGAGTTATTATGTAACTTATCTATCTTGGAGTTTTGCTCCACGTTGACATTTTTTACATCGTGTGTACTTATGTTATTTTATGATATTTTGAGCATTTTGAGCATTTTGGTTCATTACATTTGGTATCAAAATGTAAAATGAATGCATGAACTCTTATATATAGTTATTCACACTTGCACATGAGGCCCCTTTATCACTAGGTCAACCCTATTACATATGTATTTACACATTACATGTACATTTACGCCCATATATTCCCCCCATTGGGGTCATATCATATATATTTATCCATATATATGCCCCCCTTGGGTCATAACATAATGTAATGATCCAAATACTTACAAATATCATAAAATAACAAAAGTACACACCATGCACAAAATGTGAACATGGAGCAAAACTCCAAGATAGATAAGTTACACAATAACTCCTTAAAGAATAGGGGAACCCCCTCCAAATAACCAAATATCATTCTTACTTCAAAATTCCATTCTCAATAATGAATACATGATCTCTTATATATAACTATTCACACTTGCACTTGAGGCCCCTTTATCACTAGGTCGACCCTATTACATATGTATTTACACATTACATGTACATTAAGGCCCATATATCCCGCCCCCCCGGGCCCCCGCCACCCCCCTCAAGGTCATATCATATAGATTTATCCATATATATGCCCCCCTTGGGTCATGACATAGTACCCTCCTTCAAAAAGCTTTGTCCTCAAATATTTGCATTTAAAGGCTTCACATGTGATGAAACCAAGTAATATGATTTCTTATGTTCCTACTTTCTTCATTCCATTGTTGATGATCTATCCATCCAAAATCAATTATTTTCGGTCGGAATCATTGGTGTCTAGTTGTTGCATAATTTTATTTCCTTTGATTCCATGTATTTTTGTTGAAACTTCTCCAATCTGTAGTGGTTGATGGTCTCTGATAATAGCTTGTTGAAGAGTAGTTTGGTGATGTCTTGTTCCATGAATATTGACAAGTATTCCATCTTACTCATTCATAATGTTGATATTGTCCTTATTTTCTTCCTTGAAATGTTTCTTGGTAATGAGGGTGTCGATACGGTTTCACATTGATGGTCTTCCTTCACTCTTCACATGCATTTCATCTATCTTATTTTCAGCGAAAATGGAATCCTCGATCATCTTTGTTTAGTCTTTGATTACTCTAGACTTCGAGATAATACCATCATATTTGGCATGTACACCCTCTAGATGGAGTTCAACTTCTTCAAGTATCTTTTGTTGACCTTCCTGAATCTTTTATTCTTTCTCCTTTTGAAGCTGCAATGTGATCCCATATAACAAATTTTGACTTCCTTCTTCAATTTTGTCTTGTATTTCTGATTTTACCTCATCAGTATTTAAGGATTCCTCAACCTTCATGCAAATTTCATCTTCCAGTCTTTTGGTAGATTTTTCATCCAAGATCCCTCTTTCTTCTTGATTTTGACAATTCTTTTTTTCTTCTTTCAATCTCTTGACCTCATCAAATAGTTTTTTATTATGGTTTCATAATCTACATATCTCTTCATCTTTCCTTTTCAAATCTTCCCTTGACTCTTCATTTTCCCACTTTGATTTACTATTATTTTCTTGCTTTAAGTTCTTAACCTCATTAATGAGTGATTCATTAAGGGATCATATCTTAGATATATCCTCACCCGTATTCTTAATATCTTCCTTTCCTTCTTTTAATTCATCTTGAATTCTATATAATTCCTCCATTTTTGTATCCCTAATCCATTTATCTGAGAAGAGTTTTTCAAATTCGTTCCATGTGCAATGTCATCTAGTATTTTGATCAACACTCATCCACCACTTCCAAGATTCATCAAAAAAATAATTTATTTCCTTCGAAGGAGTCATATTATATTCTCTTACCAACCTCAACCATTTCATAGGATTGATTTTGTCTTTATATTCATCTCCTGTAAATTTAGGTATTTCCATTGATTCTTAATTATGGTCTAATCCCAACCCTCAAATCGCAACCTCGATATATTAAGGATAGAGATCTAAAATAGTTGTAATTTGTATTCCAATATTCTCTTCTATGTGTTATATTTCCAATGGATTTTGAATCATCTCAATCGGACATTCCAATCAAAATTTATGATAGTTGTAAGTGAACATACCTTTGAAACCCTGATTTGGAGTATGTCCTCCTGTCCGAACTTAATTATGATGTATCTCTACAATTTCGGCCCTTCTCAGTCTGAAATTGAAACATGTAGTACGCTGAAATTTATTCTTTGCAATGCCACAAGTCTGACCAAATTTGGATCTTCCAAGTGGAAGTTATGGTAACTTCCCCACACCTTGCTGATTTTTTTCCTTTCCAGGAGATCGCACTTGTATAACGTGCCCCGTGCAAAATAATTGATATAAAATTATGAAACTTGTACAATAAATACTATAGATTGTCCACGTTCCAATGAAATTGGTCTCACTCCATTTGGATACTCTAGGAAGACATTATTACTATTTTACCTAGAACACTTGTTTGAGACTAGTCAATAGGACTAGTCAGATACCCTATCTTCCACAGAGTGTATCTCCAAAAGTACAATGACCCAGAAACTTAAATTTGTACCATGGGTACTCTAATAAGTATTCTAAATATTCTACAGGTTTCTCCTTCTGAAAATTCTCCAAGAAAAATTTGTGGCGAAAATGAAAAAATGACTATCTTGAGGAACAAAACCCTAGGATCGGTGCTTTGATACCAAATGTAATGATCCAAATACTTACAAATATCATAAAATAACAGAAGTACACACCATGTATAGAATGTGAACATGGAACACAACTCCAAGATAGATAAGTTACACAATAACTCATTAAATAATAGGGGAACCCCCTCTAAATAATCAAATACCACTCATACTTCACAATTCCCTTCTCAATAATGAATACATGATCTCTTATATATAGATATTCACACTTGCACATGAGGCCCCTTTATCACTAAGACGACCCTATTACATATACACTTAGGCCCATATATGCCTCCCCTTGGGGTCATATCATATACATTTACCCATATATATTTCCCCATTGGGTCATAACAAAGTCCCCTTCCTACACATGTAAATATAGTTGTTCCTGTATCATGGAGAAATTTGGTCGCTCATATGGCCAAAACTCTGTAATTTCACACTCATAATTCTCTACATCATAGATGGGATCATCGTCAAAATGATAGAATCGTGTATCCCATTTGCATCTGTCGACATGAAGGAATTCATCAATACTTTCAATCTCTATGCAATCATGTTCCCTATCCAGTGAAGAACTAACCAACAAGTTGTACCCTTCCAAATCACTACAAGGTGTATCATGAAAATTGGATGATTGGAAAGGAATGTAGGTTGTTGTATTTGTAGTTTCATCTGGAGGTGGGAGGGTGATTTCTTGAATATCATTGTTAACAACGCTTTCCTCATCCTTTTGATCTTCAATTGTATCTTGATTCTTGATGGAAAGATGAGAAAATTCTCCTCCACTAATTCCTACTATGATGTCTTCCTCTTCTTTATCCATGTGGCTAGAAATGTATTCCTTCATATCAATCATAACCTTGTCACCCTCTATAAGATAAGACCTTTCACCAATGTTTTCTTGTTGAGATAACACATCAAAATCTGTCGTAGGGTCTTCGTTGAGACTTTCGAGGTAAATTTGTCATTCAGTTTCCTGACAAGATTCTTGATGTGATTATGCCATGCTTTCCCCAATGATCTCTTCATTTTGGAAACAAACGGTCTCTTGATGCCCTTCTTCAACAAGACCTTCTTTACCACTTGTCTCATTCATTTCTTCAAGGCATTTCAAATAGGCCTCCCATAAATCACCACCATTTTCTGAACCTGAGCAATCATGTGATATCGACTCATGGGAGGCAGGGGAAGGATGAGCCTCTTCATATAGATCAACTTCAAGATTTTGTATATGGGGCTCAAAATACTCTATTTTGATATAGTCCGACAAGAAACTAAGTGCATCTATTTTCTCTTTCGCACAAACACCATGGTCTCTGTTGTTACTGTTGATCTCAATATCTTCCATAGGAAGACCAAGACCTTCTTCAATAAGTATCTGCACAGAATATAACTCTTTTATTTCACGGACTAGGGGCAGCCAATCCAAGGAATCATGATCTCACCTTACACAAAATGTTCCGAAAATTCTGCAAACGATGCAAATATGCCTTTGCCAAGGCTTTCATACCACATCTATGCAGACTCTCTCAAATTTATGGTAAGAAATTCCATTATGAGATCCTCATGGAAGAAGTCATTTTCCTTACATAATGCAATAAAAGCAGAGATATATTTTACCACTGAATCCCCATATCCACTGAACAAGGGAAAGTCCCCCGATGGACCTATATGATTGTGTAGAAAAATCTTCATACCTAAAAATTCAACCGGAGCATAACATTCTGCCAGCCATGAAAGGAGGCTCCTCCATATTTATTTATTTGTAAAACTCGAAGTAAGGCTAAAACAAAAATCTGGGATGAAAAATATCTATGAAAATACCACAATGGAGTCGCCAATACATACCTTACTTCTTACCTTGGAGAGCGGATTCTTGTAATGTACCTCTTTATTATGTTTGGTTCAGGTGGAATCGCTAGATGAGATCCCTGCAAGTTAGTCAATAAAATAGCAAACTCACCAAACAAGAAAACTTACCCAGATGATGTCATTGCAGAACCGAGCCAAATGACCTTGTTCCCCGACAACGATGCCAACCAATGTTATTGGCCAAACTAGCATCCGTGTCAAGGTCCCCCGAAGTGTTAAGGTGATACCATGTAGAACAAGTGTCCAATGTCATTGTGGCATAAGTCTTTCCCTGTTCAAGCCCAACTCCTATGCCAAAGGACACTGGGAGGCTTCCCTAACACAATAAATTCACTCGGAAATTAGTAAACCACTACCTATGTGATATAGAGGTGAAGGTAGGAGCTAATAATTTAATCTAACTTATTTGGAATGATAAATAACTAACAGAAATAATGCAAACCAACAAAATAAAACCACTCAAGATTCATAAGATAAAGCAACAAAATAGTGAAAAAGAGCGTTGAAAGCCATTACCAACTCCTCAGATGTATTTTAAGTATATATTTTGGTAATATGTTGAACTTTGAGTTGTTCCTTCTTGTCATAATTTTTCATATATTTAAAATGCATAAATAGAGCACAAAACAACATGAAAAGTGGCCCTTTTGAGGCCTCCCACATGTGTTAACCACCTTAGATCACTAGATTTGTGGGCTATGAACCTTGGGAAATAAGCTAAGAGTGATTTATTATGCTCGAAGCTTTAGATCTACAACAAAATAGAAATTTCTAGAAAGTTGGAAATCACCTTGCAAATTTGAGGTTCGAATCCCCTTAGGGTGAAAACCCCAAAAAAATATTCCAACCAACAAATTACTTTGTTGCAACTGAAAATTGTTGATATATTCCAAAAAATAATAGATCTAACTCCAGAAAACAAATATGCAAATCAAACAAGGGTTTTAATGATAGAATACTTACCTTTCATCCCCCCTTTTAGATGAGATTCTTGTCAGATCTAGTGTAGATTGTTGTAAATTTTCAAATCTGCAAAACTCTCAAAATACTCTCGTGAAATTGACAATAGAGTGCAGAAAACTAGAGGGTCAAATAGCCTTAGGGTAGCAATAACTCTAGAGACAAAATCCCCATGGTTCTACTAGCTATGTGAGATGGAAATTGAAGCGCAAGCTAGCAATATATATATATATATATATATATATATATATATATATATAATTATTTTTATGTTTTTTAGTTTTTAAAGTGGAAAAATAAAAAAGAGATTGTTTGGATTTTAAAATAAAACTAGTTGAAGTAGTGAGGCTTACCTAGGTCTTGCTCTTACTTCCATAGCGTCGAATTGTGATCACAACCCTTTCTAAGTCGGCCTTAGAGTTTGGACTAGAAGTTGGGTTTGGAGTCGATGGACTATCACCCCCATTCTAGTCTAGAATAGTTGTATTGCTTTCAGATCTTGCCAAGAAAACTCTGCTAGTGGGATGGTCTCCAACCATTAGATCAGCATGGATGTGAAATGAGATCTCTTCCTTGTTGAAGATACCCACGACAAGAGTTTTTCCAACACTTGGATTTGAACCACTTGACACCACCAAAGAAGCAAACAAGATGAGGTATATACCTTTCATTCCACGTGACTATGTAGCCCCCCAATGGATTGATCCAATACCCCTGCAAATAATATGGAAAAAAAATATCTACTCTATGAAGCACTCTTATACTTAGCCAAGAAGACAAAGCATAGAATAATCAACCCATGAAGTGCATTAGAAAACAAAAGTTCTTATTGGATGGCATAAATGCTCAGGGGGGCAATATTTCTTGGAGAAGCTTGGGAAGAAAGGGTGTGTGTGTTCTACACCTCCGGAAAAGTGGAAACATAAAAACATTTCATTTTAGAGTGTGAATCCTTCAAAGTCAGTAGGGACAACTATATAAGTATCTTGACAGCTAGCTCTTGGAATAACTTATTCAGCGAGGGGACAATGGAGAAATTGGGGGAGCTCATCGTCAAGTTGAACAGGAAAAGGGTTGAATTGCAGAAATCAGTGTGTGAGGCAGTCTGTCCCATAGGCTATTGTTAGCCTCGTGGACGTTAAAATCATTTTCTTTCTTTCTAAATGATCTCACAAATCGACAACAACCTTTGAGAGGGGAACTAGTCTTATATAACTTTTCTTTGTAACGACCAGTTTATTCACTCCCTCAAAATAATAAAATTATGACTTGTATTCCACAACCGATTAAGTAGAAACGACTTATGTTGACCCACATCCCTTTAATTTATTGGACCCCATGGCTCATGCATACAACTTGAATAGATGTCGATTTCCAAATGAAAATTCGCACAAAAATTATATTATATAATTTTGTGTTTTTACATCAGCAGAGTCTATGATCTGCCCAGACTTGAAGATCAAAGAGAAACAAAATATAGAACGCCCATAACACAAGGATAATAAAGAGAGTACTAACAAGTAAAAGTCTGAGAACACTGCCAGAAACCAAACCAAAAGAAACAAATTTAGGAAAAGAAAAACAAAGGAATTAAAAGATATCCACATCGAGAGTGGGACCCACAATCTCTCCATCCCAGGTAAAATAAGTAATCCTTCCTTTTGTTTCCGAGAGGGCTTGCTTTGAAAGTTGATCGGCCTCCCCATTTGCTTCTCTGAAGATGTGATAAAAGTAAATACCATTGAAAGTCGAGATCAGATCCTTGATTCTGCGTTTTCAGCCTTCAATATTGATGGCTTGTAGCTTTCCTTTCTAATCCAGCCAATCGATTATCACCTTTGAGTCCCCCATAACCTGAATATACTGAAGGTCCAAAAGATTTGAGATGGTAAGCGTGGCCCAAGCTCCTAACAATTCGGCTTTTGTATTTGATCCTACTCCACAATTGAAATACCAATGAAAAACTTGTGAATTTAATGTTTTTATCGTTCCCCCTGCACCACAGTTTGTTCTTCCAGCTACAACAACTCCATCGAAAGTGGCCAAGGAGTAACCATACACCCTCATGATCGGGTTCTGTCGCACTCTCTGAGAGATCCGATCGGGTGAGTTTAACTTGAAAGCTCCTAAAAATTTAAATACCACCGCCCAGGCTGAGGGTACGTGCCCATCAAAAAGACATATATTTCATCCCTTCCAAAGAAACCAGCAAAGAAGAATCGACAGTCTGTTCGAAACTTGTTTGTCCAATACCCAAGAATCCATACAATTTGTCAAAGAGAGACTCATCCACTGTTGATTAAAATGAATGAGGTGCGCACATTTTGCCCAAACGGATTTAGTAAAGATGCATTCAATGAAGAGATGTTTGATGTTTTCCGCCTTTTGACCACATAGACAACAATAACTCGGACCTACCCAACCCTTCTTCTGTAAAATATCCTAAGTATTTTGTTATGTATGGCCAGCCAGAAAAATAAGATTACCTTCAAAGGTAAATGCCATTTCCAAAATTGTCTCTGCCATCCACGCCTAACTGGGATCTCCTGAAGAGATAATATGGCCTCATAACAATTTTTAACTGATAATTCACCTTTTTTGTCTCCACCCGACCAAAGCAGGGCGTTTCTTCATTTGACTGGAGTGTTACTCCTGCTCCATTTAATTCCTTTATATAGTTTTCCCAATCATCCGAAAGAATAGATATCGATTTGATTGAGTGGGTGTGGGAGATTTGCATGAAATAAAGTGCCAACGGTTGGTTCCAACGTTCCCTTTACTATCACGGCGAGCTTGAACATGTGGTGGCTTACTTGCATGGTAAATGTGGACCCACGACTAGTTTCGGTATCCTATCATCTTCAACATCCCACAACTTTGACCAACAACTACTTGAAATGTGTACTGCCCCCCTTGGAATGTTAGCGGTTGGGTGATGTGGCCGATTTAATTTCACGCTCAACATACTATCTAGATTTGGAGCGGATTCATTTTAATGAGCACAACACGTTCATTTTTACGGCTGAGTGAATCCACGGTTCTTTGAGGTGGCGGCTCTCACTAATTTACAACCTTATGGCCCACGTTTTAATATGAAGTCAGTCATCTCTTACATATATTCGATGGGCTCATATAAGACAAAAACCAAGGAAGGGGCGTCCCCTTTAAAATACACCATAAAGAAATCTTTGCTACGCGTGTAGCTTTTTCCTAAGTTAAATCATATAGAGAGTGGAGAAGCAGAAAGAAAGAAAG
>ML793491.1:166168-203168 GCA_009831015.1 Picea engelmannii | reverse complement strand
CACTAAGTATGGTACATTATGGATTAGCATGCTATATCTTGATATTCCATGCATTGGTGTTCATTTGGGTGTGATGCTATAACTTCCTAGTTAGTCATGAAAGTGGTAAAAAATAAATGAAATACGATAACACTTCATAACATGAATAGTTTAATTATTTTCGTTGTTATACCTTGGGGAGAATGTTTTGTTTTAGAAGTGTGTCATTTCTCGGGTCAATTTTACTATTGAGTACTTAGCCTAGACACCATTTTCCACATCCTAACCATACTAGACATTTTCTACATTCCCTATATAATTCATTCCATCCATATAAAAATAATATACCCTGATAATGTTTTATTTCTCAAAGGTTAAAGAAAAGGTATAAAGAATAAATCTTGAATAATAAATCCAAAAAGGTCAGAGGTAAAGAGGTATAAAATAAAAAGAAAAAAAATGAAAGCTTGAGTAATTCCACCTCACTATGAGGCCATTAAACCTAGTCCCTAGCTTGTCTATGAATATCTAAAGAAAATGGCACTTATTCGATAAATTGAACACATAAAGAAAAATGCATAAAAGGATAGTAAGAAACAATGTCGAGGACATGTAATATAATGCGAAGCTCCCTCTCGAAGGCTATTTCATAAAAGTCCTATCTCATGAAAGATAGATGAATGAATAAAAAATAACTATGAATGTATAAGACTTTGTGGGTCGTCGCATGAAGTCTTTCCCTTCTTTTTTCCATCATCATTCATATTTTTACCTATCTTTCATCTAGGTTCTTGGAAAATATTTTTTTCCTAGGACTTGGTGCATGCATAAGGGTTAATGTTGTCCCCCTGGGTAAAATATAGGAAAATATTAAAACTAACCTTTATTTGTTATGTTCTGTTAAGAGATGTCACCATGTAATGTCCTTTAATGGCTTTCTAAGAAGCTAGATCCATCACTTCAAGTGAGTGTCATGCATTGGGATACATGTACTATTCCTTGAGATCTGTGACATTTCATGGGGATCCATGATGCTACATTGGTATCCCTGTACTCATCATTGATCATATACACAAACATTGGTATACATTCCATTTTCCTTGGGATCCATGTACTACATTGGGATACATTTCACTGTATTGGGATCCATGACAGGGATGTCATGTCATCACACATGCCACATGGACCACTTAGATTCATTTTCCATGCTCGGTTGGACATTGTATTCACACTCATGCATTATTATCTTTCCTTTGATGACAAGTGGGAGATATTTATGCATTTGAGGAGCTCGTTACAGGTTATAGGCATAATTATAGGTTTTTATTTGGACCATTGGATGACATGGCATGATTTACCATTGTTTACTTGAGGAGAACCCACCTTGAGGAGGCTACATGTGCTACATATCATAGGATTCTCTTTTAGACAACTCACAGATGTGGTAGTTGTTGATTTTTCATAAGCTAGGTTAAGCATGAAGTTCATTCCATTTTAGCATTTAACTTAACCATAAACAATAATGTTGTAGCAACCAAGATCACAATAAGAAACACCATGCACAAGAACACAAGAAGTATCCTAGGAAACCCTTCTCAACAAGGGAAGAAAACCTAGCCAAATCCTTTGCTATATTCTTCAAGAGAAATACCTTCACCACCAAGAAAGACCTAGCACACAAGAGGGTCCTCAAGCCCTAGAAGACTAGCGCCCAAGAGAGGTGCACACCTTTTCCCAAGTATATGTATTTTCTAAAATTTCCAAACTCGCAAGAAAGATATAACTCCACAATGGGGAATCATCCCTTACTTATATTAGACTTTTCCTCTCAACAAAGGCATCTATTGGCTCAACAGGGCCGACCTCTCTAAGTCACATTATAATTATAATAATAATTATTATTATAATTAATATTAGCCAGATTAATTATCTTTTACTTTATTATGAATCACATTAAGGTGGTGCCGACCTATACCCTTTACATAAAAATTAGGGTTACAGGCAGGTCTAACTCTTGAACAATATAGAGCAAAGGATTTGATACACCCACTAGTGCTCATCCACTAGGGGCACATCCATAGGGATGTCATATCTCTGGCTCATTGCATTACACAAAAGAACCAGATCTACATGTGTTCACCTGTGCTCGTCCACATGCACATACACTCTACATATATTCTTTCCCACTACCTCACACAGGAGAATCATCTGGAGTTTTCTCATCAACTTTATTGCTCAGAGGAAGCTAACACATCATCTTCTCAACTCTCTGAATGTAGGAGTTCATCTCTACGTTCCTAGCTCTGTCTCAGGTAGGAACCACGTACCCTTCTTAGGGGATTTCTCTTAGATTTGTAAGATGAGAGAAAGACGTACATAGATGCAATGATCCACACCTTACAGGTTTGTAATATGGAGGATGTCTCACATAGCTTCATTCATCAACACTCACTCTCATCTAGGGAGGCATTCTTTATTATGCCAAGTCTCATACAAATGTATTTTGAATTTTGTCTTGGTTGGAGTTATCGACACTCCCTCTCAACTAGGGATCCATTCTTCATGAAGTTAATTTGGTGAATATATATGCAATCTTCTCATGTGTAGGAAGGTACTGCATGTGTACGATTTTCCTTTGCATCATATCTCTGAAATAAGGATGTTTCATCTCATCATATTTTGATCCATCAAGAAACATTGGGTTCTCAAGGAGCTTTACTCATGGCTCTTGGTTATCATCATATGATCCATCTCATGGTCAAGTAAATCTATCAGAAGCTTGTGAAGCCACATTTATTTACACACTCGATGCTTATATATTCCCCATCTCTGTGGTACTTAAGGCCACATAGTTTTGTTTCTTGTTTCATCAGGAAACCATGGAAAAATTCATGGTAGAACATTAACCAGATGTGTTCTTTCAGTCCACTGTACTTTATTCTCAATTTGAATTGACATATCTTGCAAACTCAAGTTCACACTAGAGGCATATCTCAGGGCATATCCAACTGTGCCTCGTATATATCTCAATACATGTTTTGTTGTTGTCTAGTGAGTTTGTCTTGGTTGACTCATGAAATGACTAGGAACATTCACTGCATGGAATGGATCAAGTCTAGTGTTAACCAGATACATAAGTGATCCAATCAATTGTGGCTCAGTCTTGTCTAGATCATCATCAATCTTCTTCTTTAAATCCATCATGGTGTATATTTCATTCTATCATACTGAACTTCGTTAATATTTTCACTGTATATCTTCCTTGAATCAGGAAAATCTCATCGGTCCTCTATAAGACTTCTTGTCCCAAGAAGTAGTGCATCATACTTATATTATTCATCTTGATTTCAGAAGTCAAGGATTACTTGTATCCAACAACAACACTTTTTGAATAAGTCATCAGGATCATGCTCTCATCACCAACATTGTAATGATATACGTTTGGATCAACAACACTCTTGCTGAAATCCAAACTCATGAAGAATCTATCTATCTGATATAGTTTCCAACTCATGGATGGTAGTACAGATGGAAGTGTATCGGGTTCACTATATCAAGTGTCTCATCATAGGAAACTCCCTCTATTTGTGAGAAACTTCTGTCTATAGATCTCATTTTGTATTTCTTGACACTTCCATCGACTGCATGCTTGATCTTATTGATCCACTTGGAAGTTACCACAGACTTCCCTTCTGGTCCCTGAATAATATCTTATACATCATTTTTTAAGATATACTAGTATTCTTTTGTTATGACATCTTTCCATACTTGTTCTCTTGTTGCTTCTCTAAGACAAGGAGGCTCAACATCAATGAAGTGGCTCATGACTGAAGGATATCTTGAAAATCTCTTTCACTTTTTCGGGATGTGCCTTGAGAGGCTTGTATGTTTCTCTTCTTCTTGTAGAGTGAGTCTAGGTAGGTATTTTATGCCCTACTACAATATCTCTGAACATATCGACTGGAGAAACTGGATCAACTGGAATAATGCTTGTCTCCCTCTGAACTACTGAAGGGGGAGAAGATATTGTCTCACTGTCAATATTCATTTGAGATTTTCTGGATCTTTGAAAGGATATCTCTTCTTCAAGGAAAACATTTCAGCTTGTCTCAATCTGTCTTTGACCAGGGATGTCGATATGGAATGTCTTCAAGATTCATTATTTATATCATAACGTAGCCTTTCTTTTTGAAGGGTCTATCTTGAACTTCTTCTCTTTGGGTGCATGAGAATACACTGGGTACCCAAATAACTTGAAGTTTTCAATCTCATGCTTCATTTTGGTGAAGACTTCTTCAAGAGTTATGTTTTTCAAAGTCTGGTGAAGACTCTTTTTCTAAACATATATTGTTTCATTCATGCTTCTACCATTGGAATCATAGAAGGATTCTGATCATGCATTTTTTCATTGGTTGTCTCAATGATGGTTCTATTCTTCCTCTTTCTCAAATAGTTTCAACTCCCTCTGAGTCATGTGACTCCCTCTGAAGGATAATCACCTTATTTTCTTGTTAACCTACCTGGAACATGAAACAAAAGGAACCAACACAAGAATATCTCCTAAAGGAAAATAATGAGTGTATCTCTAGAATCAAAACAATTTAAGGAATGTTGTCATGACTACAATACCTACTTGTAATGTAAACAACTTTTAAAATATGGATTAGAGGAATGATAATTACAACAATCAAACCCAGAGTCTTCACTTCAGGAGTGTCATTCCTTAGAATGCATTGAGATCCTTATGGATCCATGACTTCAAAAAAAGGTTCCTTTGTCCTGCAATTACCCTCATGATAATGATATATATATATATATATATATACATACAAGTGCATACCTAAGGGTGTCGATATGATTTCTCCAATGGCTCATGGCTAATCTCTGTCGTCTCACATCTTCATGAAGGAGGTAGTCATAGTGTCACATTTTGTGTCACCCACAATAAGTCTTCCTTTGAAGTCTTGTCTTCCTGTAATTGAGTTTGCTTGAATCATCAACCTTTCCTCTCATTATGATTTTGCTCATTTTTGGATTTTTCACAAACCCTTGTCATCCTGGCTAGTAAACCTAACAGTTAGGCTAGGCTACCACTTTTAGGTTTAATTGGACTTATGACTGCCAACAATAAGCCTTTGAAATATAGGAGAACACTGGTGAGCTTAAGAGCTCCTTCAATGAGTTGTAGAAACCATAATTCTAAAATTTATGCAGAAATTAGCGAAACCCTAGAAACCTTAGGGCCAAAATTTCAAAATGCTCGAAATTTCATTTTGAGTCTCTAGAGGTACGCTGGAGAAGGCCATACTCTCCTAAGCCAAAGAATTCCTCAACATTCAAGTTTTAGGGGATGAAACACCCAAAAGAAGAGGGTCGTACGGAATTTATGGGAGCCCTATGAGAGTCGTACATAACTGCAATAGAAGGGGGATGACCGGTGAAATCTTGTAGCTTGTGCAATGGGTTCTTTCAATACCTATGTTCTGATACCATGTTGATTTTTCATAATCTAGGTTAAGCATGAATTTCATTCCATTTTAGAATTTCACTTAACCATAAACAATAATGTTGCAACAACCAAGATCACAAGAAGAAACACCATGCACAAGAACACAAGAAGTATCCTGGGAAACCCTTCTCAAAAAGGGAAGAAAACCCAACCAAATCCTTTTCTATATTCTTCAAGAGAAAGAACGTCACCACCAAGAAATACCTAGCACACAAGAGGGTGCTCAAGGCCTAGAAGACTAGCGCCCAAGAGAGGCACACACCTTTTCCCAAGTAGATGTATTTTCTGAAATTTCTAAACTCACAAGAAAGATATGATTCCACAATGGAGAATCATCCCTTACTTATATTAGACTTGCCTTATTAAAAAATGCGTCTATTGGCTCAATAGCGCCGACCTCTCTAAGTCACATAATAATAATAATAATAATTATTATTATAATTAATATTAACCAAATTAATTATCTTTTACATTTATTATTAATAACTTTAAGGTGGGGCCGACCTACACCCTTTACATAACAATTAGGTTACAGGCAGGTCTGACTCTTGAAAAATATATAGCAAAGGATCTGATCCACCCACTAGTGCTAATCCACTAGGGGCACATCCATAGGGATGTCATATCTCTGGCTCATTGCATTACACAAAAGAACCAGATCTACACATGTTCACCTATGCTCATCCACATGCACGTCCACTCTACAGATCTTCTTTCCCACTGCCTCACACAGAAGAATCATCTGGAGTTTTCTCATCAACTCTGCTGCTTAGAGGAGGCTAAGACATCATCTTCATTTCTGTTCACATGAATATGCACCCAACACTTTTGGGATTTCACACATTCACCTTATGCTGAGCCATAGGCATGTCCAACTCAACAGATAGCCTTTCCCACTGAATAATCATATGGATTTCTTCTCAACTCTCTGAATGGAGGAGGTCATCTCTACTTTCCTAGCTCTGTCTCAGGCATGAACCATGTACCCTTCTTAGGGGGCTTTCTCTCAGGTTTGTAAGCTGAGAGAAAGACTTACATAGCTGCAATGATCCACACCTCATAGGTTTGTAAGCTGGAGAATGTCTCACATAGCTGCATTCATAAAACATAGTGATGTCATATTCTTGAGGTGGTTATCTTCACATTAGGAAAATTCCATAGTTTGGGGGAGTTAGTTGGTGGATTGTTGGATCCCCTTTGTACCATGTTGACTATATGTCCACCTCATTCTTAGATGTTGTCTCTATTTTTTAGGAGTGCACCTTTTTCTCTCTTTCTCTATCCCATACATGTGGCATTTTTTGTTGTATTTTGGACCATTAGACATGGGTGTTATAGTGTTTGAGGGTTTTGAGGGATTTTTTATATCACTTGTTGTATTTTCCCATGGTTTTGGCCAGGCTAATGGTTTGAGCTTATGAATTGCACTAACACATTGAATTATGTATTATATTGAGGATGCTCCTCACCTATACGAGGAGGAGACCTCTCTCGTTTTATTTGTTGGAGATTAATGAGAAAACTTGCTTGAAGAGTTCTTGTGCATCTATTATTTTAAGAAGTGAATTCTAGTTATTTTTCAAGGGTATAGATAAATACTTTTTAGGTTTGTTGGAGGAAAAAATATACTACAAGGATAAAGAAGGGTGAAATGCTCCACTTGGAAGGGTAACTCAAGGTATGGTTTTCTTTCCTTCCACCTTTTACCTTTGAAGCATTGATCCATTTCATTGAGATAAGACATCTATTTGCTCTTCCCTCTTTCCTTGGCCAACATTTAAGATCACCTTTCTTATACTTGGAGATGCTTCTTCATGTACCAATCCAATCTTGAAGAGAGCCATCCAAACCTAGACAATGCTTCAAGTTTAATCCTCCAGGTGGTATCAACGTTGTCCTATATTAAACCCTAATATTCACCTAGATATAGTGTAGAGACCTCATATCCCTCTCTAGGCATTAGTCTATCCTTGTTTTCAACCACTCAAAAAAACCAAAATTGATTTTCCCTTGTCTCTTTTTTCTCTATTTTTTATTTTCAATATAGGGTTTGTCACATTTATCCTTGGATCTAAACTGTTTGAGGTTCATTGACATATATCTTATTCAATTTATGCTAATTTTTCTCAATCAATAGCTTCATAGTTGGCATATAAAGGGCTTTGGATCTAGTTGTTTCATTGTTCATCTTATTAAAAGGATATAATCCTTTTGCTTAAATAATTCTTCTCTAATTTAAATCAAATTTAACAATTTGTGGATGCCCTAATATATTCATTTTTCTTGGAATGGTTATATTAAATGTGTTAGCACAAGGAGTTTTGAGAAGCTGAGGTTGTTTCCTTAGGAAATAACCCCTTGGTGAAAAAATGAAGAAAAGGGGGTCTTAGCGTGACCCACTTTATATTTTTATCCTAAGTTCTTGGGTGATTTGACGCTTTGGTGCATTGTGGATAAAGGGAGTGCTCATATATACGGTTGCGCGAGGCATGCTTAGATCTACGATCAACATCCAATATCGAACCCCCCCGACCTTTCTTCCCTTAATAGTGGGGGGGGGGGGTCCGAGTTGGTGGTTTTGTAGCGTGGGCTTGTCGCGACGTGTTGCCTCAACAAAAACTAGGACCACCCCCCACGCTTTCCCTCTTACCTTCTACCCCCCCCTCCGAGCTAACTGCTTACCACTTCCCAATACTGCCCGCGCTCCCGCTGACATCTATCCTCCACTCACGCTACTGCATGCCCATTCCTTCCCTGTTGTTATCTATCTCCCTTTCACCTCCCGACACCTGTTCCACTTGTTCTCCATGTCACCTCCACCATCATTTGTCATTGACCCCCTGACCTATCACACCACTCTTCCACAAAATCCTTTCCCCTCGCCACATCACCTTTGTGCCTTTACACCTCATCTCCTGACACTTTCCCTCACTCATTCCTAGTCACCACCAACCACATCCTTCTACATGGCCATCATTCACCCATCGTTCCATTGGAGTTTGCGCCAAGCACCTCATGAACTCACCTTTATCTTCATCCACGTCTTCTTGACAATTTTCCTGCAAGCCCAGATTGATACAATCTCGCGTCTGACAGAGAACTGCAAGGGAAGTCTAACAGAAGATTGCATGCATAGTATGATAGAGAATACATGAAGGGAAATCCTTGAATGCAGTGGCCCGATCACGTCTCTGGTAGTTGAAACCTAATCTCACCCATAAATGGAAAGCTGGAAAGGACTGGCTGTGGAAGTAGATTGTCAGCCCAAGTCCCCCTGCAAGAAGATTTTCCTGCCAGTCCATGCTGATCTGAGCTCGCTTATGACAGAGGGGTGCACGTTCAATCTGACAGAAGAACTCACCAACGCAAAGCTAGTACTGTAGTGGCCAAGTCACACTCTTGGGAGTGGCGAATTGTTCTGAGTTAAATAATTAGTTTTGATATTTTTTTATGGTCGTTGGATGGTTGAGAGAGGCTCCCTGATTGTAATTTGTTGATGAAGCATACTGGCTCTCTGGTTATGTAACTTGATTTGAGACTTCTTGATCAATATAGGTTAGCTTATTTTTTCATCTTATTTTCCTCTGATACTGAAGTATTCATGATTGAATGATTCACATGGATTGTTATAGTTGTATTATGATGAATGTTTGATTATAGTGTTGCTACGATGCTCTTCAGTTTCTTTAAACTTTGAATCCAAGAAGATCTTGTGTTTGAGTTTTTCCTCCATACGTTGCTAGAAGAACTGATGTCCATAGCAGGCCTCTACATTTCCCTCACCAAAGTCTTCCTTCTATTCGCCTTTACTCCCACTTACTGACTGACCTTGATTAAGACCCTAATTTCTCGTACATTCTAATATAGTTTTCTAAGTTAGGATGTTATTATCTTGAGTCTTTTCCATTTGATCTCCATTCATATAAAACCAACATCCACCAAAAAATCTGATGGGTACTGGGATTATCCTCCTACAATTTGAAGGTGAATCTTAGTGCTAACATTCTTGGCGTCGTTGCTAGGGAATGAATTGAAGACATTTTCCTGGGATTGAACGACAAAGCAAATTATGATTCTGGAGGTGCATCAGAACTCAGTACATCAAATATTGCATCTTGCACCTAGCGACTCCACTGTTTCAGTTATGGATCTGAAAGGCAGATACACGAGGTCCACTCCATAGCTGCCTCTAGAAATGCCTAACGCTGACACAGAGAAAATTATCAGAAAAGGGAATACCCCTCGAGAAGGTACTTCGACTGCTGATCCAGGTGATTCTGGTAATATTCATAATCCTTATTTTAAAACTACAATAGCTTCTTCTCATTCTCCTATTATACCATCTGTTAGAGTTTCTAGAAATTTAAATTTTGGGATTTTTCCTGCTGAATTCTCCCCTCCTAGTCTCGGTTTGGAAAGCTTTGACACCCCTAGTTCCCTTGAAGTTGTACAATGGTTTAGACCCATGACCTTGGAAGTCTTTCCCACTGCTGGCTTTGCTATTCCTCCTCCTATTAAAACTACAACATTAACATAAAGAGGAACCTTTGTCCCCTCGATCCCTATAGCCTTTTCCCTTTTCTCCCAGAAACACAGCCCCAGTCTCACATGTCCGAACTCCATCCTCTCTTGGTTCTCCTCCAGTTCACAATCCAATGGCAGGTGCTAACCCTCCTAGAAATAGGATGGATTCCATAGTGGCTACAAGAAATGCCCCTCTAATCTTACCTCAACCAATGAATGATCTCCTTGCTAGAGATTACCTAAAATACATGCCCAAATTCACAGGAGAAGAAGACGTAACTATTGAATAAAACCTTGCTGCCGTCTACAGTTATGCCAACAATATAAACATTGAAAATGAGGATGTGTGGATGAGATTCTTTGTCCAGATCCTTGATGGCAAGTATAGGAAATAGTTTAGGGGTCTGACCCCTAGATCCATTGCTGGGATTGAGGCTTTAGATGATGATTTCTTGAGATAGTGAGGGGATAAAAATGAGTTTTTGTATTATATCAAAGAATTTGGATCCCTCAAGAGAAAATAGGGAGATTCTGTCTTTGACTTCTCTAAAAGATTCAACAAAATGTACAATAAGGTCACTGCTGAGATAAAGCCTACAAAAACCTCTGCCAAACTCACCTATGCCAACGCCTTCGACCTTGAATTTTTCCTTTTACTGAGAGAAAGAAGGTTTGTCTCCTTATCTCATATGAAAGATGAAGCCTTGGAGGTAGAATATAACATAGTAGCATCTAACAAACTTAGGGGAAAATATGACACGCACAAGAGAAAAAATAGATTTTAAGCCTCAACCTCCAATTCCTCTATTGTCCATCCTCAAGTTGATGAGATTACCAAATTAGTAAAATCTCTTTCTGCTGAGATGGAGAAGATAAAAATTGAAGGAAAACAGACCTATAGAAACACTCAAAATGATGACAACAGAGGTAACCTCAGAAGACCCAATAATACTCCTCAAATCCTTCCAAGAGATCCTAGAAACAGAGATAGGGATGATCAAAAAATCCAAATCCTTCTCCAAAATAACCTTGTTACTGATGAGGAAGGAGAGGAAGAAGAGGTTGATCCTGAAATACATTGTCTTGGAGACACCTTCTTATTTCCCCATTTAACCCAATCTGCATACGAGGAGTCTCTCATGGACAACCAACTAAATGAGATGACTAAGGGGGAGAAAACCAGTAGCAGTCAAAATAAATATAACCTCAGCTCCAAAAATAAAGAAGGGAAGTCTGACATTCCTGATCAGCCTACTAGAGGAGAGAATCTTGCTAAAGATGTAGCAGACAACAACAAATATAAGAAGGCACAAAACCCCTTACCAGAGGTCAAAATCCCTGTCCTAGAAGTGAAGGAAATTTTGAAGCTTCCTTCCTCTTTTAGCTTTGAGAATGAAATTCAAAAGATTAGGATCCCTGTACTTTTTTTGGAGTTGATAAAAAATGAAGAATTTAAAAAATATCTTTCCAAAATGTTGCAACCCGAACCCTCCTCAAATGCCTCTGATTTAGTAAATCTTCAAGATGAAAAGCCAACAGTCATCTTAGGTCCTTTGATAGAAGATGGAGATGATTCATCCCCTCCCTGATATACATCACTGAACATACATGATAACATGTTGCAGAACTATTTGATGGACTCGGGGGCATCTCATAATCTGATGCCCAAAGCTGTCATGGATGAACTTGGATTAGAAATCACAAAGACTTACCATGACTTATATTCTTTTGACTCTAGGAAAGTGAAGTGTCTTGGGGTCATCAAAGATCTGGTTGTGACCTTGTTTCAGTTTCCCATGAAAAGTGTGGTCATGGATATCGTGGTGGCTGATGTTCCTCCCAAGTTTGGGATGCTCTTGTGAAGATCTTGGATAAAAGGACTTGGGGGAACCTTGCAGATGGACCTCACATATGATACCATTTCTGTGTTTGGGGGGGAGGATAAAAAAATTTACAGGGAAGCTCAGTTGACCTACATTATTAGTGACGAAGAAAACCCCAACAACCATCCTATTTTTTCACTCGATACAGATTTAGGATCCAATATATTGCAGCTCACTGATGCTCTTGAACCTCCTCTTGAAATTAGAAAACAATACATTACTTTTTGTGAAGATTCTCCTCCAATCACCTCTGTTTTGAAGATATTATTTGACGAAGCCTCTTCTAGGGATGGTGCTGGTGTTGGAGTGGTATTTGTTTCACCTACTCAAGAGACTACATCTTTGTCCTACAAGTTAGAATTTGAAACTACCAATAATGTGGCAGCGTATGAAGCTCTTGTTTTGGGTTTGAGGGTTGCAAAGGACCTGGGGATTGAAGAGATATCAGTGTTTGGGGATATTGAATTAATTTTCCATCAGATCAAAAATATTTATCAAGCTAAGAACCCCAGGATAAGAACTTATAGAAATGAAGTGTGGGACCTAGTTGACAGTTTTTTCTTAGCTTTCAACATTTCATTTATTCCAAGAGAAGAGAATGCCATGGATGATTCTTTAGCTTTTTCAACAAGTAATTTCAGAATCCCTCTGCCACCTAAACTCAAGTATGATGTAGAAGTGAAATATAAAACCTCTATACCTGACAATGGCAAGCATTGGAAAGTGTTTGAGGATGATCTTGAGATCAAAACATTCCTTGAGACCGTTGATGATTTTTCTGCATTACATATTGATCAAGATCATGATTATGAAAGTAATCCTCATGCTGATGTTTTTTTGAACAAAATTGCTAATAATCATAGTGTTCAGTTCCCTAACAATCATATTCCAAAGGAATTAGTTCCTTTGGAAATACTATTTAACAGGAATGATGTAGCAGTGAAGGGTAAAGGTTCAACTGATGATGTTGATGTAACTGAGTGAAATATTGGTACATAGAAGGATCCAAAATTTGTCAAGTTGTCAAGCATCTTGTCAAGGGAACAAAGGGATAAATATATTGAGATGTTAAAAGATTTTGTTGATGTGTTTTCCTAGACATAAGAAAATCTCAGAACATATGAGACAAGTTTCATTGAACATAAGAACCCATTGAAGGAGGAGACTAAGCCATTTAGGCATAAATTGAGACAAATAAATCCTATGCTGCTGCCTATTATGGAGAAAGAGGTAAAAAAGATTTTGGATGCCAATTTTATCATTCCTTTGAGGTATTCTGAATGGGTGTCCAACTTGGTCCCAGTGAGAAAGAAGAATGGATAAATCATACTTTGTGTAGATTTCGAGAAATTGAACTTAAGCTCTAAGAAGGCTAACTACCCCTTGCCAAATATGGAGAAGGTATTACAAAGGGTGACATGTGCATCTAGGATGTCTACGATTGCTTGATTTTTTGGCTAAAATCAGATCTCTATCTTGCCTGAAAACAAAGAGAAGACGACGTTCACTACTCCTTGGGGTACATTCATGTACGCTAAGATGCCCTTTGGATTGATAAATGCAGTAGCCTGATTGCCTCTCTCGTAGTTGAAACCTCTTCTCACCCATAAATGGAAAGCTGGAAAGGACTGGCCATGGAAGCATACTGTCAACCCAAGTTCCCATGCAAGCATATTTTCCTGCCAATCCATACTGATATGAGCTCACGTTTGATAGAGGGGTGCATGTTCAATCTGACATAAGAACTCGTGGACACAAAGCTTTGACTGTAGTGGTCAGGTCACACTCTTGGGAGTGGCGAATTGTTCTGAGTTAAATAGTTAGTTTTGATATTTTTTTATGGTCGTCGGATGGTTGAGCGAGGCTCCCTGATTGTAATTTGTTGATGAACTTGATTTGAGGCTCTCTGGTTATGTAACTTGATTTGAGACTTCTTTATCAATATAGGTTAGCTTCTTTTTTCATCTTATTTTCCTCTGATACTGAAGTATTCATGATTGAATGATTCACATGGATTGTTGTAGTTGTATTATGATGAATGTTTGATTATAGTGTTATTACGATGATCTTCCGTTTCTTTAAACTTTGAATCCAAGAAGATCTTGTGTTTGAGTTTTTCCTCCTTAGGCTGCTAGAAGACCTAATGTCCATAGCAGGCCTCTACATTTACCTCACCAAAGCCTTCCTTCTTTCTCCTTTGCTCCCACTTACTGACTGAAGTTGATCAAGACCCCAATTTCTTGTACATGCTAGTCCAATTTTCTGAGTTAGGACGTTATTATCTTGAGTTTTCTCCATTTGACTTCCACTCATATAAAACCAACATCCACCAAAAAAATCTAATGGGTACTGGGCTTATCCTCCTACAATATGAGGGTGACTCTCAGTGCTAACAAAATGAATCATAACTAGAGAATTTGGTTTATTGAATGCATGTGAGTGAGGGTTTTTAATTTGTCATTTCTCACACCTTTTTTAGAAATGTCGTGAATGTTTATTTCCCCCAATGGTCTTATCCAAAAATTTGATGTGTTGAAGGGTTCAACGATCTCACAAATATTTCTAGTGTTGCCTCTCCTTTACTATTGTTCAAGGGTCATATTTTCTATTCAAACCGCATAGATAAAAATGTGTGTAATGTTGGTTCAACCTAATTTCTTGCAAATGTTTTGACGCATTTATTTTCTACTTTATCTCTAGAAACCAATCATCTTTATAGGTTCTCATCGACCTAGTCAAAGAGCCTAACGTTGTCTCTTAAAAACTATTTGAAATCGCCTTCAATGAATGTCATAAACTGTAGAATACCCAGTGAATGATTGAGGCTATAATAATTGTTCTTTGGGTAGCGTTTTAATACTTTGTTGTTTCATATAACTCTTGTTAACATGTTGATGCTATAAAGATTTCCATGACCTTCTAAAGGTGTATATAATTTCTTATATTTATAATTGTCTAAGATTTGATTCACTGATTCTCAAGTTACATTGATGATGCACGCTACAATCCTTAAAGATGACACTTATGAGCATTAGACCTTGATGCAAAATATACCGTTTGTTTAAGTATTATAAATTGGCATAAATCTGAGAAGAGGGTTTAATGTGTAATGGTACAAGTTATTTATTTGTTTTTCATACTTTGCTGGTGATTTTCATTATATCTCATCGTACAATACGACACTTAACATATTTAGAAAAAACTAATTGGATAAGAGTAACACATGTGTGCCATGATTTAATATATATTGATGTATTCTCCTTGGATGAAAAAGATGATCTAAAACTTTGAAATATACTCATGACATGGTATAATATTGTTGATACCTTTGTCACATTTCTTTGATACACTCATCAATACTTATCGGTTCATTTAACTACATTAGTTGGTCAATTTGGTCATTGTTTTATGGTTGAAATGTTGTCATTTGATGAATGCAATATTTTTTTCTTAATGGTACACTTTATTTTATCATTGTATGTTTTGTACTAAGCCCTTAGAATTGAGTGGATTGTATCATTGGTTATCGTGCTTCGAATGATCTAAACAAAAATACATATTGTGCAACTTTATTGGTCAAACTTGACATATGGGTTTTTGGTGTATGGATGATGGATATGTTGATTTTATCATCTTGACACCTAGGTATCTTGTTATCTAGTGATTTACTTGATGTAAATAAAATTAACAACTCACAAAATAAAATACACTTGTTGAAATAATCAACTCAAATATATAACTAGCAGAAGCAATATTGGAAACCAAAATATCATACAAAATACACAAAGATATTCTTCCCATCAAATAATCTTATCATTCAAATAACTTCAAAGATTACAAGGTCTCCCTTACTAGGAAAAATGGCCCACAAATAAATACAAAAAAATTTAGACAACACCTGCAAACCCTAACAAATCCTGGTCTGCTATACGACCATGAAATTTCATGCTTTTCGAGATGAATGAAAATTTCCTTTAGCGAACACATGTATACGTGCTAGTATCCACCGAAACATTCATACACATGCACAAAAACTATATGGAAAACTTTGTATTGTGCAACCCTACTGCTGCGGCTCCAATCTACTGAAACCCATTTGTGGCTTTCCTCTGTTAGCTCTTTTCCCTGACCTGTACTGATCTCTAGATGAAATCCTTCTCCACCTATCCAAGATCTCCTTGATAAATAGTTTTTCTTTGCTCTCTATGTATAAACAATCAACCTTCCTTCTTTACCCTATCCTTTCTTGTATAATCTTAAGTTATGACCTAACCGTAATCTACAAATTGATTGACGACTGAGAATAAAATTTAATTCACTAATGCCAATAACTTTAACATTTCATTAAATAAACTGAACTAATTAATAAAATCACTTGACTTTAATAATTCCTTTAATTAAAGTATCAAGGTAGAAGGTTTTGGATGACTTCCACACGTCTAGGGACTTAGAGCTATGTGGAAGTACCTGTCTGATGCTACAAAAATCAACACTCCCCCTGAGAGAGGAATGTATTATGCACCACTCCATGTTTTCCCCTAAAGAAAACAAAATTACCTTTAACTAAGGGTTTGGTCATAATATTTTCAACCTTCTCATATGTGAAAACATACTGAAGGTAGACTGCTCCCTTATTGATCCTGTCTTGGATGAAGTGATACCTCATCTCAATATGCTTGGACCTATCATGGAATACTGGGTTCTCAAAGAGTATGATACAACTATGATTCTCACATTACATCATTGTAGGGTCCAACTCCTAATCAAATAAACTTGTAAGCAATTTGTGAATCCAAATGGCTACACAACTATACATACTTGCTGCCATATACTTTGCCTTTGCTGAACTAAGTGCTACAAAATTTTTCTTCCTACTAAACCATGTAATCATTTCTAATATCGAGATGAACCAACACCATGAGCTGATCTTCCTATCTACTACACTCCTTTCCCAATATGAGTCTGAACTTCCATGAAGCCTCATTCCATCACCTCCAAGATACTTCAACCCATACTCCAATGTACCTCTCAAGTACATGAGCACATGCTTCGATGATATCCAATGCACCTTCCTTGGCTCCACCATGAACTGACTCAAGGTGTTCACAATAAAACATATATCTAGCCTAGTGTTGACCAAATACATCAAGGATCCTATCAAATGCCTGTATATCCTAGGATCTACCAACTTTGAATCTAAAGTGAAAAATTTCTTCAGGTTGGTAACCATAGGTGAATGCATCGGTCTACAATCCTCCATCCTGAATATCCTCAGGATATCTACAGTGTACTTCCCTTGACTAGGGAAGATCTCTCATGATTTCTGACATACCTATGAACCCAAGAAATAATGCATCAAGCCAATGTCCTTCATATCAAACTCTATAGCCAAATCTTCTTTGTACCCTACTACAAGCTCCTCTTAACCTGTGAGAAACAATTCATCCATGTACAACACGAATATGAGTGGATGAACCCTAATAAGTATAAAGTACAAGTTAGGATCCACTTCATTCTTGGTAAATCCCATACTTTGCAAGTATCCATCAATACTGGAATACGATTCCCTAGTTTCCAACTCATGGATGATAGTATAGATGGAAATGTATTGGGTTCACTAGATCAAGTGTCTCATCATAGTAAACTCCCTCTATTTGTGAGAAACTTCTGGCTATAGATCTTGTTTTGTATTTCTCGACACTTCCATCGACTGCATGCTTGATCTTATTGATCCACTTGGATGTTACCACATACTTCCCTTCTTGTCCCTGAATAATATATTATACATCATTTTTTAAGATATACTGGTATTCTTTTGTTATGAAATCTTGCCATACTTGTTCTCTTGTTTCTTCTCTAAGACAAGGAGGTTCAACATCAATGAAGTGGCTCATGACTAAAGGATAGCTTGAAAATCTCTTTCACTTTTTCGGGATGTGCCTTGAAAGGCTTGTATGTTTCTCTGCTTCTTGCATAGTGAGTCTAGGTAGGTATTTTATGCCCTACTGCAATATCTCTGAACATATCAACTAGAGAAACTGGATCAACTGGAATAATGTCTATCTCCTTATGAACTGCTTAAGGGGGAGAAGATATTGTCTCACTGTCAATCTCCATCTGAGATTCTATGGATCTTTGAAAGGCTATCTCTTCTTCAAGGAAAACATTTCAGCTTGTCTCAATCTATCTCTGACTAGGGATGTCGATATGGAATGTCTTCAAGATTCATTATTTATCTCATAACATATCCTTTCTTTTCTGAAGGGTCTATCTTGAAATTCTTCTCTTTGGGTACATGAGAATACACTGGGTACCCAAATAACCTGAAGTGTTCAATCTCAGGCTTCATTTCAGTGAAGACTTCTTGTTCTGAAAATATACTCTTGTTCAGTGAAGAGTCTGGTGAAGACTCTTGTTCTGAACATATACTGTTTCATTCATGCTTCTACCCATGGAATCATAGAAGGATTTTGATCATGCATTTTTTCATTGGTTGTCTCAATGATGGTTCTATTCTTCCTCTTTCTCAAATAGTTTTGACTCCCTCTGAGTCATGTGACTCCCTCTGAAGGATAACCACCTTATTTTCTTGTTAACCTACCTGGAACAAGAAACACAAGGAACCAACACAAGAATATCTCCTAAAGGAAAATAATGAGTGTATCTCTAGAATCAAAACAATTTAAGGAATGTTGTCACAACTACAACACCTACTTGTAATGTAATTTTTTTTTTAAATATGGATTAGAGGAATGATAATTACAACAATCAAACCCAAAGTCTTCACTTCAGGAGTGTCATTCCTTAGAATGCACTGAGATCCTTCTGGATTGATGACTTCAACAAAAGGTTCCTTTGTCCTTCAATTACCCTCATGACAGTGATACAAATGATATATATATATATATTCTCCAATGGTGTCGATATGATTTCTCCAATGGCTCATGGCTAATCTCTGTCGTCTCACATCTTCATGAAGGAGGTAGTCATAGTTTCACATTTTGTGTCACCCACAATAAGTCTTCCTTTGAAGTCTTGTCTTCCTGTAACTGAGTTTTCTTGAATCATCAACCTTTCCTCTCATTATGATTTTTCTCATTTTTGGATTTTTCACAAACCCTTGTCATCTTGGCTAGTAAACCTAACGGTTAGGCTAGGATATAACTTTTAGGTTTAATTGGACTTATGACTGCCAAAAATAAGCCTATGAAAGATAGGAGAACACTGGTGAGCTGAATATCTCCTTCAATTAGTTGTAGAAACCATAATTATGAAATTTCTGCAGAAATTAGCGAAACCCTAGAAACCCTAGGGCCAAAATTTCAAAATGCTCAAAATTTCATTTTGAGTCTCTGGAGGTACGCTGGAGAAGGCCATACTCTCCTAAGCCAAAAAATTCCTGAACGTTCAAGTTTTAGGGGCTGAAAAACCCAAAATAAGAGGGCCGTACAAAATTTATGGGATCCCTAGGAGAGTCGTACATAACTGCAATAGAAGGGGGATGCCTGGTGAAATCTTGTAGCTTGTGTAATGGGTTCTTTCAATACCTATGCTCTGATACCATATTGATTTTTCATAAGCTAGGTTAAGCATGAAGTTCATTCCATTTTAGCATTTCACTTAACCATAAACAATAATGTTGCAGCACCCAAGATCACAAGAAGAAACACCATGCACAAGAACACAAGAAGTATCCTGGGAAACCCTTCTCAAAAAGGGAAGAAAATCCAACCAAATCCTTTTCTATATTCTTCAAGAGAAAGAAATTCAATGCCAAGAAATACCTAGCACACAAGAGGGTGCTCAAGCCCTAGAAGACTAGTGCCCAAGAGAGGCACACACCTTTTCCCAAGTAGATGTATTTACTGAAATTTCCAAACTCACAAGAAAGATATGATTCCACAATGGGGAATCATCCCTTACATTTATTAGATTTGCCCTATCAACAAATGTGTTTATTGTCTCAATAGGGCTGACCTCTCTATGTCACACTATAATTATAATTATAATAATTATTATAATTAATATTAACCAGATTAATTATCTTTTACAATTATTATTAATCACATTAAGGTGGGGCCGACCTGCACCCTTTACATAACAATTAGGGTTACAGGCATGTCTGAATCTTGAAATATATATAGAAAAGGATCTGATACACCCACTAGTGCTAATCCACTAGGGGCACATCCATAAGGATGTCATATCTCTCGCTCATTGCATTACATAGAAGAACCAGATCTACACATGTTCACCTATGCTTTTCCACATGCACGTCCAATCTACAGATCTTCTTTCCCACTGCCTCACACAGGAGAATCATATGGAGTTTTCTCGTCAAATCTGCTGCTCAGAGGAGGCTAACACATCATATTCATTTCTGTTCACATGACGATGCACCCAACACTTTTTGGATTTCAAACGTTCACCTTGTGCTCAGCCATAGGCATGTCCAACTCAATAGATCACCTTTCCCATTGGATAATCATATGGAGTTCTTCTCAACTCTCTGAATGGAGGAGGTCATCTCTACGTTCCTAGCTCTGTCTCAGGCAAGAACCACATACCCTTCTTGGGGGCTTTCTCTCAGGTTTGTAAGCTGAGAGAAAGACTTACATAGCTACAATGATCCACACCTCATAGGTTTGTAAGCTGGATAATTTCTCACATAGCTGGATTCATAAAAAATAGTGATGTCATATTCTTTAGGTGGTTATCTTCACATTAGGACAATTCCTTAGTTTGGGGGAGTTAGTTGGTGGATTGTTGGATCCCCTTTGGACCATGTTGACTATATGTCCACCTCATTCTTAGATGTTGTCTCTATTTTTGAGGGGTGCACCTTTTTCTCTCTTTCTCTATCCCACACATGTGGCATTTTTTGTTGTATTCTGGACCATTAGAGATGGGTGTTATAGATTTTGAGGGTTTTGAGGGATTTTTTATATCACTTGTTGTATTTTCCCATGGTTTTAACCAGGCTAATGGTTTGGGCTCATGAATTGCACTAACACATTGTATTATGTATTATATCGAGGAGGCTGCTCACCTATACGAGGAGGAGACCTCTCTCGTTTTATTTGTTGGAGATTAACGAGAAAACTTGCTTGAAGAGTTCTTGTGCATCTATTATTTTAAGAAGTGAATTTTAGTTATTTTTCAAGGGCATAGATAAATAATTTTTAGGTTTGTTGGAGGAAAAAATATACTACAAGGATAAAGAAGGGTGAAATGCTCCACTTGAAAGGGCAACTCAAGGTATGGTTTTCTTTCCTCCCCTCTTTTACCTTTGAAGCATTGATCCATTTCATTGAGGTAGGACATCTAGGTGCTCTTCCCTCTTTCCTTGGCCAACATTTAAGATCACCTTGCTTATACTTGGAGATGCTTCTTCATGGACCAATCCCCCCATCCAATCTTGAAGAGAGCCATCTAAACCTGGACAATGCTTCAAGTTTAATCCTCCAGGTAGTATCAATGTTGTCCTATATTAAACCCTAATATTCACCTAGATATAGTGTAGAGACCTCATATCCCTCTCCAGGCATTAGTCTATCCTTGTTTTCAACCACTCAAAAAAACCAAAATTGATTTTCCCTTGTCTTGTTTTTTCGCTATTTTTTATTTTCAATATAGGGTTTGTCACATTTATCCTTGGATCTAAACTGTTTGAGCTTCATTGACATATATCTTATTCAATTTATGCTAATTTTTTCTCAATCAATATATTCATAGTTGGCATATAAAGGGCTTTGGATCTAGTTGTTTCATTGCTCATCTTATTAAAAGGATATAATCCTTTGGCTTAAATAATTCTTCTCTAATTTAAATCAAATTTAACAATTTGTGGATGCCCTAATATATTCATTTTTATTGGAATGATTATATTAAATGTGTTAGCACAAGGATTTTTGAGAAGYTGAGGTTGTTTCCTTAGGAAATAACCCCCTGGTGAAAAAATGAAGAAAAGGGGGTCTTAGMGCGACCCACTTTGTATTTTTATCTTAARTTCTTTTGTGATTTGACACTTTGGTGCATTGTGGATAAAGGGAACGCTCATATATAYGGTTGAGYGAGGCACACTCAGATCTACGATCGACATCCAATATCGAACCCCCCCGACCTTTCTTCCTTTAACAGTTGGGGGGGGCCTCCGAGTTGGTGGTTTTCTAGCACGGGTCCCTCGTGATGTGTCACCTAAAAAAAAACTTGGACCGCCCCCCCCCCCTCCCCCCCACGCACTTTCCCGCTTACCTCCTACCACCCCCTCCGAGCTAACTGCTTACCACTTCCCAATACCTCCCACGCTCCCGCTGACATCTATCCTCTACTCACGCTACCGCATGCCCATTCCTTCCCTCCTGTTATTTCTCTCCCTCTCATCTCCCGACACCTGTTCCACTTGTGCTCCATGTCACCTCCACCATCATTTGTCATTGACCCCCTTACCTGTCACACCACTCTTCCACCACATCCTTTCCCCTTGCCACATCACCTTTGCGCTTTTACACCTCATCTCCCAACACTTTCCCTCACTCATTCCCAGTCACCACCAACCACATCCTTCCACATGGTCATCGTCCACCCATCGTGCCATTGGAGTTTGCGCCAAGCACCTCGCGAACTCACCTTTGTCTTCATCCACGTCCGCTTGACAGTTTTCCTGCAAGCCCAAACTGGTCCAAGCTCGCATCTGACAGAGAACTGCATGGGAAGTCTGATAGAAGACTGCATGCACAGTATGACAGAGAAGACACGAAGGGAAATCCTTGAATGCAGTGGCCCGATCATGTCTCTGGTAGTTGAAACCTCATATCACTTATAAATGGAAAGCTAGAAAGGACTGTCTGTGGAAGCAAATTGTCAGCCCAAGTCCCCCTGCAAGAATATTTTCCTGCCAATCCATGCTGATCTGAGCTCGCTTATGACAAAGGGGTGCATGTTCAATCTGACAGAATAACTTGCCGACACAAAGATTTGACTGTAGTGGCTAGGTCACACTCTTGGGAGTGGCGAATTGTTCTGAGTTAAATAATTAGTTTTGATATTTTTTTATGGTCATCGGATGGTTGAGCGAGGTTCCATGATTGTAATTTGTTGATGAAGCATACTAGCTCTCTGGTTATGTAACTTGATTTGAGACTTCTTGATCACTATAAGTTAGCTTCTTTTTTCATCTTATTTTCCTCTAATACTGAAGTATTCATGATTGAATGATTCACATGGATTGTTGTAGCTGTATTATGATGAATGTTTGATTATAGTGTTGTTACGATGCTCTTCAGTTTCTTTAAACTTTGAATCCAAGAAGATCTTGTGTTTGAGTTTTTCCTCCTTAGGTTGTTGGAAGAACTAATGTCCATATCAGGCCTCTACATTTCCCTCACCAAAGTCTTCCTTCTATTCACCTTTACTCACACTTACTGACTGAAGTTGATTAAGACCCCAATTTCTCGTACATTCTAGTCTAGTTTTCTAAGTTAGGCCATTATTATCTTGAGCGTTCTCCATTTGACCTCCACTCATATAAAACCAACATCCACCAAAAAATATGATGGGTACTGGACTTATCCTCCTGCAATCTGAGGGTGAATATTAGTGCTAACATTCTCGTCGACGTTGCTGGGGAGTGAATTGAAGACATTTTCCTGGGATTAAACAACAAAGAAAATTCTGATTTTGAAGGTGCATCAGAACTCGGTACATCAAATATTGCATATTTCACCTAGAGAATCCACTGTTTCAGTTATGGCTCTGAAATGAAGACACACGAGGTCCACTCCATAGCTGCCTCTAGAAATGCTTGAAGCTGACACAGAGAAAATTATCAGAAAAGGGAATACCCCTCGAGAAGGTAATTCAACTACTGAGCCAGGTGATTCTGGTAATATTCATAATCCTTCTTTTAAAAATCCAGTAGCTGCTTCTCATTCTCCTATTATACCATCTGTTAGAGTTTCCAGAAATTTAAATTTTGGGAGTTTTTCTGCTGAATTATCCCCTCCTAGTCTCGGTTTGGAAAGATTTGACACCCATGGTTCCCCCGAAGTTGTACAATGGCTTAGACCTAGGACCTTGGAAGTCTTTCCCACTCCAGGATTTTCTACTCCTCCTCCTATTAAAACTGCAACATTAATAGAAGGAGGAACCTTTGTCCCCCCAACACTCAACCATTTCCCTTTTCTCCCAGAAACACAACCCCAGTCTCACCTGTCTGAACTCCATCCCCTCTTGGTTCTCCTCCAGTTCACAATCCAATGAAAGGTGATAACCCTCATAGAAATAGGATGGATTCCATAGTGGTTGCAAGATATGCCCCTCTAATCTTACCTCAACCAATGAATGCTCTCCTTGCTAGAGATTACCTAAAATACATGCCCAAATTCACAGGAGAATAAGACATAACTATTGAAGAACACCTTGCCGCCTTCTACAGTTATGCAGACAATATAAACATTGAAAATGACGATGTGTGGCTGAGAGTCTTTGTCCATAGCCTTAATGGTGAGTCTAGGAAATGGTTTAGGGGTTTGACCCCTGGATCCATTGTTGGGATTGAGGCTTTAGATGATGATTTCTTGAAATAGTGGGGGGATAAAAAGGATTTTTTTGTATTATATCACAGAATTTGGATCCCTAAAGAGACAAGAGGGAGAGTCTGTCTCTGAATTCTCTAAAAGATTCAACAAAATGTACAATAAGGTCCCTGCTGAGATAAAGCCTACAAAAACCTCTGCCAAAATCACCTATGCCAGCGCCTTCGACCCTGAATTTTTCCTTTTACTGAGTGAATGAAGATCTGTCTCCTTAGCTCATATGCAAGATGCAACCTTGGAGGTAGAATCTAACATAGTAGCATCTAACAAACTTAGGGGAAAATCTGATAGGGACAAGAGAAAAAATAGATTTGAAGCCTCAACCTCCAATTCCTCTATTGTCCATCCTCAAGTTGATGAGCTTACCAAATTAGTAAAATATCTTTCTGATGAGATGGAGAAGATAAAAATTGAAGGAAAAAGGACCTATATAAACACTCAAAATGGTGATAAAAGAGGTAACCTCAGAAGACCGAATAATACTCCTTAGATCCTTCCAAGAGATCCTAGAAATAGAGATAGGGATGATCAGAAGATCCAAATCCCTCTCCAAAATAACCTTGTTACTAATGAAGAAGGAGAGGAATAAGAGGTTGATCCGAAAATCCATTGTCTTGGAGACACCTTCTCATTTCCCCATTTAACCCAATCTGCATACGAGGAGTCTCTCATGGACAACCAACTAAATGAGATGAGTAAGGGGGAGAAAACCAGTAGCATTCGAAATAAATATAACCTCAGGTTCAAAAATAAAGAAGGGAAGTACAACATTCTTGATCAGCCTACCAGAGCAGAGAATCTTTCTAAAGAGGTAGCAAACAACAACAATTAGAAGAAGGCACAAAACCCCCCACGAGAGGTCAAAAGCCCTGTCCTAGAAGTGAAGGAAATTTTGAAGATTCCTTCCTCTTTTAGCTTTGAGAATGAAATTCAAAAGATTAGGATCCATGTACCTTTTTTGAAGTTGATAAAAAATGCAGAATTTAAAAAATATCTTTCCAAAATGTTGCAACCCGAACCCTCCTAAAATGCCACTGATTCAGTAAATATTCAAGATGAAAAGCCAACAGTCATCTTAGGTCATTTGATAGAATATGGAGATGATTCATCCCCTCCCTTTTATACATCACTGAACATACGTGATAATGTTTTTCATAACTGTTTGATGGACTTGGGGGAATCTCATAATCTAATTCCCAAAGTTGTCATGGATGAACTTGGATTAGAAATCACAAAGACTTACCATGACTTATATTCTTTTGACTCTAGGAAAGTGAAGTGTCTTGGGGTCATCAAAGATCTGGTTGTGACCTTGTTTCATTTGCCCATGAAAAGTGTGGTCATGAATATCGTGGTCGTTGATGTTCCCCCCAAGTTTGGCATGCTCTTGTCAAGATTTTGGATAAAATGACTTGGGGGAACCTTGCAGATGGACCTCACATATGATACCATTCCTGTGTTTGGGGGGGAGCATAGAAGACTTTACAGGGAAGCTCAATTGACCTACATTATTAGTGATGAAGAAAACCCCAACAACCATCCTATTTTTGCACTCGATACAGATTTAGGATCCAGTATATTGCAGCTCACTGATGCTCCTGAACCTCCTCTTGAAATTAGAAAACAATACATTACTTTTTGTGAATATTCTCCTCCAATCACCTATGTTTGGAAGATGTTCTTTGGTGGATCCTCTTCTAGGGATGGTGCCGATGTTGGAGTGGTCTTTGTTTCACCTACTCAAGAGACTACATCTTTGTCCTACAAGTTAGAATTTGAAACTACCAATAATGTGGTAGAGTATGAAGCTCTTGTTTTGGGTTTGAGGGTTGAAAAGGACATGGGGATTGAAGAGATATCAATGTTTGGGGATGTTGAATTAATTGTCCATCGGATCAAAAATATTTATCAAGCTAAGCACCCTAGGATAAGAACTTATATAAATGAAGTGTGGGACCTAGTTGACAGTTTTTTCTTAGCTTTCACCATTTCATTTATTCTAAGAGAAGAGAATTCCATGGCTAATTCTTTTGTTGTTTCGACAAGTAATTTCAGAATCCCTTTTCCACCTAAACTCAAGTATGATATAGAAGTGAAATATAAACCCTCTATACCTGACAATGTCAAGCATTGGAAAGTGTTTGAGGATGATCTTGAGATCAAAAGATTCCTTGAGACTGTTGATGAGTTTTCTGCATTACATATTGATCAAGATCATGATTCTGAAAGTAATCCTCATGCTGATGTTTTTCTGAACAAAATTGCTAATAATCATATTGTTCAGTTGCTTAGAAATCATATTCCAAAGGAAATAGTTCCTTTGGAAATACTATTTAACAAGAATGATGTAGCAGTGAAGGGTAAAGGTTCAACTGATGATGCTGATGTAACTGAGTTAAATATTGGTACATAGAAGGATCCAAAATTTGTCAAGTTGTCAAGCAACTTGTCAAGGGAACAAAGGGATAAATATGCTGAGACGTTAAAAGAGTTTGCTGATGTGTTTTCCAGGACATATGAAAATCTCAGAATATATGACACAAGTATCATTGAACATAAGATCCCATTGAAGGAGTAGACCAAGCCATTTAGGCATAAATTGAGACAAATAAATCCTATGCTGCTGCCTATTATGGAGAAAGAGGTAAAAAAGATTTTGGATGGCAATATTATCATTCCTTTGAGGTATTCTGAATGGGTGTCCAACTTGGTCCCAGTGAGAAAGAAGAATGGATAAATCATACTTTGTATAGATTTCCGAAACCTGAACATAAGCTCTAAGAAGGATAATTACCTCTTGCCAAAGATGGAGAACATATTATAGAGGGTGACATGTGCATCTAGGATGTCTATGATTGATGGATTTTCTGGCTACAATCAGATCTCTATCTTCTTGAAGACAGAGAGAAGACAACCTTCACTACTCCTTGGGGTACATTCATGTACGCTAAGATGCCCTTCGGATTGATGAACGCATGGGCGACCTTTCAACGAGCCATGGACATAGCCTTTATTGGAGAGAAGGACAAGTTTCTAGTCATCTATTTGGATGAAATAATAGTGTTATCACAATATGATAAAGAACATTATGATCATTTGAAAAGGGTCTTCTTGAAATGCAAAAAATTTGGTCTCTCTTTAAATCCCAAAAAATCATTGTTTTCCATGAAGGAGGGAAAGTTATTGGGGCACATAATATCAGCTGAGGGGGTAAGGATTGATTCAAGAAGGGTAGAAGATATGCAAACCTTGTCACTCCATAGATCCAAGAAATAATTTCAGTCTTTCTTGGGGAAGATTAATTTTTTAAGAAGATTTGTTTCTAATTTTGCTGAATTGGTAAAGTATATTACAACCATGTTGAGGAAAGGAAATGCAATCAAATGGACTATTGAATCTCATAGTTCTTTTGATCAAATAAATAAGGCCTTATCTGATGCACCAATGCTCATCAGTCCTGGCTACTCCAAGGATTTTCTGTTGTTTTCCTTCACTTCATTTGACAGAGTAGAAGATGTTTTACTGCAGAAGAATGTTGAAGGGTTAGAGAAGACCATTTCTTTTTTCAGTAGAGCATTGAGAGATGATGAAATAAAATATGACATCATGGAAAAGTAGGCCTATGATTTGGTTAAAGCCTTCAAGGATTTTAGGGCCTATGTTCTACATTCAAGAGTCATTTCATATGTCCCTTCAACTTCTGTGAAGGATATTCTCATTCAGGTTGACATAGACGGAAGAAGGAGCAAGTGGATTTCCAAAATCCTTGAATTTGATCTTGAAATAAATCCCACCAAATTGGTTAAAGGCCAAGGTTTAGCTAGGGTGCTGGTTGGATCTAATTGCAAATATTTGCGGGTTAATTTCATCAACACTTGCTCAAAAAATTAGCAAGCTGAGTTGTCTGATAAAGGTTCTCAAGTCAGCGCTCCATTGGAAGAATGTACTTGGTACAAGGACATTGTATTTTTTATACAAAAGTTGCAACCTCCTGATGGTATGGAAAAGAACAAGGTAAGAGATTTAAAGCTCAAATCAATTAAATATTGTCTTATTGATCAAGTCTTGTATTGGAAAGACCCTATGGGGGTTATTTTGATATGTTTAGACCCAAAGGAGGCCCAAAAGATTATGTCTAATTTTCATGATAGTTTATGTGGGGGACATCACTTCTGGAGAACTAAAACCTATAAGATTCTCAGGGTTGGGTATTTCTGGCCTAGTCTATTCACCGATGTTTGTGTAAATATCAGGGCTTGTGTTAAGTGTCAAAAATTATCTGGAAAGAAACAACTCAAGTCTTTTCCATTGAAGCCTGTGGTAGCTTCAGGACCCTTTCAGCAGTGGGGCCTAGATTTTATTGGGGAAATTCATCCTGCTTTAAGTGGTCAACATAGGTGGATCTTGACTGCCACAGATTACTTTACCAAGTGGATAGAAGCCATCCCCACAAGGAATTCTTCAAACAAAGTAATCATTGGTTTTCTTGAGGATATTATATCAATATTTGGTTACCCGAACAAAATTGTCACTGATAATGCTGCATCTTTCAAAGATGAACCATTGATCCAGTTCTGTGAAAATTTTGGAATCACATTGATTCACTCTACTCTTTACTACCCCCAAAGGAATGGACTAGTAGAGTCCTCTAAAAAGAGGCTTATAAATATCATCAAAATATTGTTATAGGACAATAAGAAAGCATGAGATTCAAAGCTCAAATTTTCTTTGTGGGCTGATAGAGTGACAATAAAGAGGCCTCTTGGTGTCTCTCCTTTTCAACTTGTGTATGGAGTTGAGGCCATCTTTCCTTCTCAACTTGCCTTACCTGTGGAAAAATTCTTCCAAGACTACCAAGGAGAACTTGATGATATGATAAGAAGAATACATCAGCTGGTAGAAGTGCAACAAACTAGAGAGCAACTACTGGACAAAGCACATGACCATCAACATAAGATCAAGCATGCCTTTGACGGAAGGTAAGAAAAGAGGATTTCCAGTTGGGAGATCTAGTACTCAAATGGGATGCACCCAAGAAGGACAAAGGAAATCACAGAAAATTCGAAGCCTTGTGGATTGGTCCCTTCAAAATTTCTGAGGTATTTTCAAATAATACTTACAAGTTGCAGAATTTGGAGGATGTTGAAGTTTTTGGCGGCCCTGTGAATGGGTATTTTATGAAAAAGTTCATTTTTTGAGCCATGAGTGGCTTTCATACCATATCATTCTTCTTTTTCTTTTAATAATTGACCCCATAACCCAATGGGTAAGTCACTGAAGCTACTAAAGTTCTTAGAGCCTCGTAGGGATGTCTCTATCCCCCATGGAGCCTATGCTAGCAAAAGGATTTTTGAGAAGCTGAGGTTGTTTCCTTAGGATTACCCTTTGGTGAAAAAATGAAGAAACGAGGGTCTTAGCGCGACCCACTTTATATTTTTATCTTATGTTCTTAGGAGATTTGACGCTTTGGCACATTGTGGCTAAAGGGCACACTCAGATCTATGGTTGAACGAGGCACACTCAGATCTACGGTTGAGCGAGGCACGCTCAGATCTACGGTCGACATCCAATATCAGACCCCCCGACCTTTCTTCCTTTAACCAAGGGGGGGGGGTCCGAGTTGGTGGTTTTCTAGTGCGGTCCCCTCACGACGTGTCTCCTCTACAACAACTTAGACCCCCCCTCGCACTTTCCACTTATCACCTAGACCCCCCTCCGAGCTAACTGCTTACCACCTCCTAATACTACCTGTGCTCCCGCTGACATCTATCCTCCACTCATGCTACCACATTCCCGCTCCTTCCCCATTGTTATTTCTCTCCCTCTCACCTACCAACACCTATTCCACTTGAACTCCATCTCACCTCCACCATGATTTGTTGTTGACCCCTTGGCCTATCACACTTCTCTACCGCCACATCCTTTCCCCTCATCACATCACCATCGCACCTTTACACCTCATCTCTCGACACTTGTGCTCACTCATTCCTAGTCACCACCAACCTCATCCTTCGACATGGCCATCGTTCACCCATCGTGTCATTTGAGTTTGCGCCAAGAAAATAACCAACTCACCTTTTTCTTCATCCACATCCGCCTGACAGTTTTCCTGCAAGCCCAGATTGATCCGAGCTCGTATCTAACAAAGAACTGCATGGGTAGTCTGACATGAGACTGCATGCACAGTCTGATAGAGAAGACATGAATAGAAAGCCTTGAATGCAGTGGCCCGATTTCCTCTCTGGTAGTTGAAACCTCTTCTCACCCATAAATGGAAAGCTGGAAAGGATTGGCTGTGGAAGAATACTGTCAGCCCAAGTCCCCATGCAAGAAGATTTTCCTACCAATCCATACCGATATGAGCTCATGTCTGACAGAGGGGTGCAACTCGTCGATGCAAAGATTTGACTGTAATGACCAGGTCAAACTCTTGGGAGTGGCAAATTGTTTTGAGTTAAATAGTTAGTTTTGATATTTTGTTATGGTCGTCGGATGGTTGAGTGAGGCTCCCTGATTGTAATTTGTTGATGAAGCATACTGACTCTCTGGTTATGTAACTTGATTTAAGACTTCTTGATCAATATAGATTAGCTTCTTTTTTCATCTTATTTTCCTCTGATACTGAAGTATTCATGATTGAATGATTCACATGGATTGTTGTAGTTTTATTATGATGAATGTTTGATTATAGTGTTGTTATGATGCTCTTTCGTTTCTTTAAACTTTGAATCCAATAAGATCTTATGTTTGAGTTTTTCCTCCTTATGTTGTTGGAAGACCTGATGTCCATAGCAGGCCTCTACATTTACCTCACCAAAGTCTTCCTTCTTTCGCCTTTACTCCCAATTACTAGCTGAAGTTGATCAAGACCCCAATTTCTCGTACATGCTAGTCCAATTTTCTGAGTTAGGACGTTATTATCTCGAGTCTTCTCCATTTGACCTCCACTCATATAAAACCAACATCCACCAAAAAATATAATGGGTACTAGGCTTATCCTCCTACAATATGAGGGTGACTCTCAGTGCTAACAAAATGAATCATAACTAGAGATATTCTTGTGGCTCCATATCTGGTTTATTGAATACATGTGAGTGAGGGTTTTTAATTTGTCATTTCTCACACCCTTTTTAGAAATGTCGTGAATGTTTATTTCCACCAATGGTATTATCCAAAAATTTGATGTGTTGAAGGGTTCAACGATCTCACAAATATTTCTAGTTTTACCTCTCCTTTACTATTGTTCAAGGGTCCTATTTTCTATTCAAACCGCATAGATAAAAATGTGTGTGATGTTGGTTCGACCTCATTTCTTGCAAATGTTTTGTCGCATTGATTTTCAACTTTATCTATAGAAACCAATCATATTTATACGTTCTCATCGACCTAGTCAAAGGGCCTAACGTTGTCTCTTAAAAACTATTTGAAATCGCCTTCAATGAATGTCATAAACTGTAGAATACCCAATGAATGATTGAGGCTATAATAATTTTTCTTTGGGTTATGTTTTAATACTTTGTTGTTTCATATAACTTTTGTTAACATGTTGATGCTATAAAAATTTCCATGACCTTCTAAAGGTGCATATAATTTCTTATATTTATAATTGTCTAAGATTTGATTCACTGATTCTCAAGTTACATTGATGATGCACGCTACAATCCTTAAAGATAACACTTATGAGAATTAGACCTTGATGCAAAATATACCATTTGTTTAAGTATTATAACTTGGCATAAATTTGAGAAGAGGGTTTAATGTGTAATGGTACAAGTTATTTATTTGTTGTTCATACTTTGTTGGTTCTTTTCATTATATCTCATCGTACAATACAACACTTAACCTATTTACAAAAAACTAATTGGATAAGAGTAACACATGTGTGCCATGATTTAATATATATTGATGTATTCTCCTTGGATGAAAAACATGATCTAAAACTTTGAAATCTACTCATGACATGGTATAATATTGTTGGTACCTTTGTGACATTTCTTTGATACACTCATCAATACTTATCGGTTCATTTAACTACATTAGTTGGTCAATTTGGTCATTGTTTTATGGTTGAAATGTTGTCATTTGATGAATGTAATATTTTTTTCTTAATGTTACACTTTATTTGATGATTGTATGTTTTGTACTAAGCCATTAGAATTGAGTGGATTGTATCATTGGTTATCGTGCTTCGAATGATCTAAAAGAAAATACATATTGTGCAACTTCATTGGTCAAACTTGACATATAGGTTTTTGATGTATGGATGATGGATATGTTGATTTTATAATCCTGACACCTAGGTATCTTGTTATCTAGTGATTTACTTGATGTAAATCAAATTAACAACTCACAAAATAAAATACACTTGTTGGAATAATCAACTCAAATATATAACTAGCAGAAGCAATATTGGAAACCAAAATATCATACAAAATACACAAAGATATTCTTCCCATCAAATAAGATTATCATTCAAATAACTTCAAAGATTACAAGGTCTCCCTTACTAGGAAAAATGGCCCACAAATAAAGTAAAAAAACTTTAGACAACACCTGCAAACCCTAACAAATCCTGGTCTGCTATACGACCATGAAATTTCATGCTTTTTGAGATGAATGCACATTTCCTTCAGTGAACACATGTATACATGCCAGTATCCAATGAAACATGCATACACATGCACAAAGAATATATGGAAAAATATGTACGATGCAACCCTACTGCTGCGGCTCCAATCTACTAAAACCCACTTGCGACTTCCTTTGTTAGCTCTTCTCCCTGACCTGTACTGATCTCTAGATGAAATTCATTCTCCACCTATCCAAGATCTCCTTGAGAAATAGTCCTTCTCTGCTCTCTATGTATAAATAATCAACCTTCCTTCTTTACCCTATCCTTGCTTGTATAATCTTAAGTTATGACCTAACTGTCATCTACAAATTGATTGACGACTGAGAATAAATCTCACCTCAGTTGAGATCGATGGATACAATTTAATTCACTAATGCCAATAACTTTAACATTTTATTAAATAAACTAAACTAATTAATAAAATCACTTTACTTTAATAATTCCTTTAATTAAAGTATCAAGGTAGAAGGTTTTGGATGACTTCCACAGGTCTAGGCACTTAGACCTATGTGGAAGTACTTGTCTGATGCTACAAACATCAACACTCCCTCTGAGCGAGGAAGGTATTATGCACCACTCCAAGTTTTTCCCTGAAGAACACAAAATTACCTTTAACCAAGTGTTTGGGCATAATATTTTCAACCTTCTCATATGTGAAAACATACTGAAGGTTGACTGCTCCCTTATCGATCTTGTCTTGGATGAAGTGATACCTCATCTCAATATGCTTGGACCTATCATGGAATATTGGGTTCTCAAAGAGTATGATACAACTATGATTCTCACATTACATCATTGTAGGCTCCAACTCCTAATCAAATAAACTTGTAAGCAATTTGTGAATCCAAATGGCTACACAACTATACATACTCGCTGCCATATACTCTGCCTCTGCTGAACTGAGTGCTACAAAATTGTTCTTCCTACTAAACCATGTAATAATTTATAATATCGAGATGAACCAACACCCTGAGTTGCTCTTCTTATCTACTACAATCCCTTCCCAATATGAGTCTGAACATCCATGAAGCCTCATTCCATCACCTCCAAGATACTTCAACCCATACTCCAATGTACCTCTCAAGTACATGAGCACATGCTTCGATGATATACAATGAACCTTCCTTGGCTCCACCATGAACTGACTCAAGGTGTTCACAATAAAACATATATCTAGCCTAGTGTTGACCAAATACATCAAGGATCCTATCAAATGCCTGTATATCCTAGGATCCACCAACTCTGAATCTGAAGTGAAAAATTTCTTCAGGTTGGTAACCATAGGTGTATCCATCGGTCTACAATCCTCCATCCTGAATCTCCTCAAGATATCTACCATTTACTTCCCTTGACCAAGGAAGATCTCTCCTGATATCTTCCATACCTATGAACCCAAGAAATAATGCATCAAGCCAATGTCCTTCATATCAAACTCTGTTGCCAAATCTTCTTTGTACCCTACTACAAGCTCCTCTTAACCTGTGAGAAACAATTCATCCATGTACAACACCAATATGAGTGGATGAACCCCAAGAAGTATAAATTACAAGTTAGGATCCACTTCAGTCTTGGTAAATCCCATACTTTGCAAGTATCCATCAATATTGGAATACCATTCCCTAGGTTCCCGTTTGAGTTCGTACAAGGATTTCTTAATCCCCCACAGATGATATTCCCTCCCATGTAACTCAAAGCCCCGAGGTTTCTCTATATATACTTCCTCCTTAATGATCTCATTGAGGAAAACTATTTTCACATCCATTTGGTGAATACTCCACCTCTTAAATGAATCAATAGAAATAAAATCTTGAATAGAAGCATACCTAGATACTGGAGAAAATGCCTCCTCATAGTCCACTCCCTCTCTATGGGAGAATCCTCTTTCCATGAACCTTGCATTTAATTTTTCGATGCTTCCATTTGTATCATGATTGATATTTTAGAGCCACCTGTAAATCACAAATGACTTCCCCTCCGGTCTCAACACTATGTCCCAAACATCATTCCTCATGATATATGTGTACTCCTCCATGATGGCACCTCACAAAACCTGCTAATATACTTCTTCCTCAAAATTATAAGGCTCAATATCAATGATGCTACTCATAAGTGCCATATAGTTCAAAAAATTCCTTTGAGGCATGTTCTTTCTGAATGCACTCCTAGGAGCCTCACCAACATCCCTCGATGTCTACAATAGACACATGGGTCTCCTAATATAATTGGAAGGGGAAAAATCCTCCTTTCCCCTTGAATTCTGACTCCCTGAACTAGAAGCTACTGAGTGATGATCATCCTTCGAAGCCTATTTCTCCTCGTCCTCTTTCATTGTTGATGACTCCTGAGATTTTATAGATTCCAAGTTCTCCTCAAACTCAACATCTTTGCTCACAATGATCTTTCGTTGTACTGATATGAAGATCATGTAAGCCTTTGAGGTCTCATTGTACCCCAAACATATACCCTTCTGTTATGAAGGCTCCAACTTCTTCCTCCTCTCTAAATGGACATGGATGTGGAATGGAAAAAAATATATCCTCAAATGACCTATCTATGGATTCACTCCTGAGAATGCTTCTTCAGAAGTCTTGTCCCCCAATATCCTATGAGGATTCCTATTCTGTACATATACTACAGTGTTACGCGCCTCTGGAAAAATAAACATAGGAAACTCCTCATCATTTATCATAGCTATGGTAGAACCTATGATGGACTAGTTATTTCTCTCCACAACCCCATTATTTTGAGGGTCGTATGAGACTACCGAATCCCTCTTGATCCCTACCTCTTGCACAAACACTTGAAGTCATTGGAGGTATAAAATACCCTATTATCTGACCTCAAGACCTTGACATTATTTTATGTCTGGTTCTCCACATGAGACATGGACTTTTGAAACCGACTGAAGACCTCATCCTTGGTATTCATAAAGAAGATCTAAGTTTTCCTGGAAAAGTCATCAATTAACACCACATAATATGAAAATTCCTATATTGATTCCATTGACATTGTCCCACTTACATCTGAATGTATAAGATCCAGGATCCTCTTGAACCTACTCTCACTACTTGTTAAAACATCATTGGAATTATTTCCAAGTGCAAGCCCTCAACACACTCCCTCCTGCTCATTACCAAATTCTAGAAGACCTGAAAAATCTCCCTCAGAATCTACAATTTCTTGTAGTGTAGGTGTACCAACCTCCTGTGCCATAGCTCACACAAAATTTCACTGTCATGTACCAAAGCCTAAACAAGATTCCCTACGACCTGTATAATGTGCCATCTCTAAACCCAATGACCACAGTTGTGTCAAATCTATATTTCCATATACGTATGAGTACCTTCCCTCTCTGAAAATTAATGGAAAAAACCATGCCCTCCATAATTGATACCAAGAGAAAGTTATTCTTTAGTCCTGGTACATAAAGCACATCCTAGGTGTCAAACAAATCTCCTGACTCAATATGGAATAAGACTCTTCTATATCCCTTCACTTCATACTTGGACCCTTGATTCCTTCTCCGTCAGACTACTAAATAAATCCCATGCTTCTGTCATATAATGAGATGCACCATTGTCCAAGTACCACACATTCCTGGTAGTTGTGCTGGTGGAAAGGAAAGAAACTAGTGAGAAATCCTTCTCAAACTTCATTGTAAACTCATCTAGCTGTCTCTCTACTGATGCTGTTGTCTGCATCTTTTCTCTTCCCTTCTTCTTATTTGGACATTGAAATGCATAATTTCCATTCTTATTACATGGGAAACACTTTATTTTACTCAATTCCTTCTTCTTCCTTGACTATAATGTTCCTCCATCAATGTTACCCTTCTTGTTGGAACCCTTTCCTTTTCCCTTGCTTGTCTTACTGATAA
>ML793491.1:113627-127560 GCA_009831015.1 Picea engelmannii | reverse complement strand
TGTACCTTGAATGGGGTAGCATCTCCAAAGAGATTGCTTGACAAAGACACCCCTGTTATTGTCGACACTTGTTAAAGGATTTGGGAAAAATTATCCATCATCTTCTTCCTCTGTTGTGCGAGGGATTCCACTAGAAGTAGCTTGATGGGATATTCTTCTCCCACATTCCTCTTCTCTTCCTCCATGGGAGGCCACTTGGGATGGCCAAAGTGGTTTTCCTCAAGAGAAACTAGCTTGAGACCCAACTCTCTATACCTTGACCTCGTCAGGGACATGCAATAAGAAATGACAAGGAGTAGAATGCTCCAATACCACTGATCTAGTTTATTTTGAGAACGAAATGAAGGCATAGATATAAAAATGAAATATACAAAGATATTTCAATAAACACAGAGATAAAGTAATGCACAATTTTTATTAATGAGAGAATGTACATAAACTGTAAAATTACCGAGTGGATGACTCGCTAGAATGGTGGCAATTTATCTTTGAGAAGAGATGTGATGGCTACGCTCATTCACAAGAATATGATGATGATTACAATGAGGCTCTAGAGGAATTTTTAACATGAATAAAATCGAAAACCCTAACCTTGGAAGATGAAATACCAAAAGGTTTGCGGGCCCCGATGGAGGTAGTTGGTACGTCATCTTCCCAAGGGTGTAACTTTTGCATACGATCTCCATTTGGGGCATTCTATACCTCGTCAAAAAGGTATAGAATAGGAGTACATATTCTGTTTGGACTTGACCATGCCCCAGTTATTATTTGGGTGCTTTATGCCCAAAAAATTTCATTAGGGCCTCAAAATGACCCCGGTAGTTCAAGACTCGAAAAAGCATAGAAAAACTACCAAGGTGGAAACCCCTATTTTGAGCTAGTGGAATAGGTGGATCAAGAGATAACTATTTTTTTAACTTGAGTTAACTGGTGGAAACACATTGAGTTAGCCCCACCCCAATGGTTTTTAAAATCATTGGGCACCCCCCCAAAATGAATGAATAACCGACACATGGTACTTTTTGGACAACGAACTTATGGTGCGATTTCTAAAGCAATGGAGATGAATAAAAAATTTCTAAAACACAGATTTTTTGTAGAATGACCCAAATTAGGTTATAAGAGATGGATTTTAAAAATAATGAATGGTTTGGGATATTTACTTGTTTTACTAAAGAGAAATTTCCTATATTTCGTGAACGACTGGTTTTCAAAAAATGCCCAATGCCAAATTGAATGCCCAGTTAGTCTTGAGGAGGGTGTGGTTGAACAACCTCATCGACATCAAGGATTTTTTTGTACTATGTCTATTTATAATTATTAACGTATTCACCCAAGAGAAAATATCTGATAGATCATAACAAAATTCCTACTTTTGGAAGAAGAGGAAAAATGAATTGTCTTAGTTGTCAAGATCTTTCATTCTATTATGAGAAAGTAGGTCCTCAATTAATGGCAATAAATCAACATTTGAATCAAGATAAAATTAACAAGGAAGAATTTTGAAGAGGGGAGGGGTTAGTAGGTTAGGGAATTCTTGGGAGCAAAGAATGTGTATTTTGTAATGAAACCTGTGGGGCTATTGTATTTTTCTCAGACATGAAGAATTAGTATATGGATTCACAGTTCATTTTCAGCAGAGCCTCGTTCTTCTTTTTCTTTTTCAGTATTAAGCTTCTCAATTTGTCATAATTGATCTATATCTTAGTTTTATAATTTGCATTAAGATTGAACAATTTGTAGACAATAATTTGGTATGACCACCATTGTTTTCATATATCTTTGTATTGATTTAATGATGTTTCCATATTCAATAGAAACATGTGCATGTGTCTACAAAATATTTTAATTAAGTGTTATGTAGTTGGATTCATAATTTATGCCCAACCAAGCACTTATCTTTTGTTGGATTCATTGTCTAATGCCTAGTAAAATCATCTTTTATTCATCTCAGCCTCACATGGACTTCCTTACTCAATGTCAAGCCTGAGATTATTTTTTTTTCTCATTTTCTTCCACCTTTCATTCTCATGTATTATGATCTGTTATATGACACTCCATTTCCCAATGGATTAAACCTATGATTTGAGAGATTTACAACCTTTAATTCAATCAACTACCATTTAATTCTTGAACCTATCTACCTTGATTTATATTTCTTATCTTTCAAATATTGAATCCTAAGCTTAATGATCGAGAGTTGCTGCTTGGTGACAATTGGAAACCAATTGTCTTATATCTGATGAGGGAGCCCCTTCTAGTCCAAGAAACATCTTGTGGCCTAAATTTGGTTTTCAAGATGTCTTGGCATTGTTTCTAAGCAACTAGGAACAATATCAAGTTATATTAGGTCCAATGGGATCAATATATCCCAAGTTCTACCACCTGGGAAGATGCAACATCTATGCACCAAGAATATCCATTTTTGTTTACTTGTGAAACATTAGGCCAAAGTTTCATTTCAAGAGGGGCAGTGTGTAATTCCCTCTCTTGCGTGAACCTACCATATATTTAGAAGGACTTCTGGGTTAATTTTTGTTTTGTTTCGATATATATTGGTATATGAAGTTGAAAAGGGAGTCCTCTATAATGTTTTGGACATATTACTAGTTATATTTATATGTGGGTATATATTGGTAGCGATTTACATGAATTTTATATGGAATTATTATGCCTCAATGTGATGAAATGATGTGCTATGATTGATTCATATGGTTTATAGTGTAGATCATGATTTTTTTGTTTTCCTTTAAAGCCTTTATTTTGGACAATTGTAATCATGTCAATCTAATTACTTGTGTTATGACAAATAAACCTCTGTAGGGTAGCATGATACTTATAAAAAATGACTTGTGTAAGGGAATGCATTAATGAAATAATGCATTAATTACTTGTATGCAAGTGGCTATGTATGTGCAGGCTACAAGATGAGGCCTTGCCAACTCACCAACATAAGGGTGTGAATTCACTACCGTGCCTTGACAAGACATGGATTCTTTAAAATAAAAATATAAGGAAGGTATCTATGTCGTGGAGACAATGACATGGAGTCTGTATTGGTATCTATGTCACAGAGAAAAGGACATGGAGTCCATATTTCTACCTATGTCATGGAAACAAGGACGCATAGTCCATATTACCTGGTTAGGACTAGGAGTTGCTTGGTAAGGTTGTGGAATTTTTACTCTAAAAATATGAGACATATGAGGTAGCGATGTAATTACAGATTGGGACTTTGTAATTAAGGAATTTAAATTTATTAATAAACACAAATAATAAAAAAGGAAAAAAGAAAAAAAGGAGGCATATACATGTTATATAATTAACATGAATAGAAATTAGAAGGGAGAACCGCATGGATGGGTAATAAGTTTATTGGAATTTATCAAAATAAAAATAAATTGAGGTATTTTTCATGAGAGAGTGAGGTGTCAAAAGAGGGATGTATTATAAATAATATGGGAATTGGAGGTGAAAGGGAAAAAAAAAAGAATGTGGGAAAATGCTACTAGAAATTTTCATGAAGGAGGACTTAGTTAAAATCTGAGTGATCTTGTGATTGGAGGGGTGTTTTGTAGACGTTATACAGGGGTAGTGAGTTCACATGGCTTAGGGGTATTAGGGAAATAAATTCCCTTTGAGAAAGGATGGGACGTAAGCTAAACATTCAATGAGTTGGCATTGACAAAGGAGTGGGGAACGAAAAACCAACCAGTTAAAGGGAATCAATATTTACAAGTATATAATGGTTTTATTTTCATTGAGCATTAATTAGTAGGTAAAGATAAATTAGATAATTTTTTTTAACATTGAGAAAAATTGAATTTATAAAACAAATTTAACATAGACTGTGGTTTACATTTTGATCACATTTACAATTTTGTTGTGTGGTTTACATTTTGATCACATTTACAATTTTGTTGTATTGGATTCTCAATACCTGAACTTTATTATACTTGTTTAACTCTTTCTTGTCTTAAAATTGTCTAGCCATGTGTTTTATTGTGACTTCTATATAATTTTCTATGTTTATACCCATTTCCATAATCATAATCATGTTTATCCACATACTAATTTGGAAATCCATTTATTATTTCATTTTTTTTTTAAGCATTCTGCAGTTAAGTATACGAGGGTGAGTCCTTACCTATCTAAGTTTAAATGGTTGTTCTATGAAATAAGTCTCTTTGTGTTTCCCGTCCATTAAGAAAGGGCCTATCTCATCAACGGTTGACGACAAGAGAGAATTCATATAGTAGTTGTTGGTACAATAATTATTCCAAACCCACAATTATTTATTAATGAAACAATTGTTGATTTAAAGAGTTGTGAGGCATCCATTTTAAACCCTTCCTTTTCTCAGCCAATAGGGCACCAAGTATATAATCTGGAGGTATTTTTTCTTGCATTTTATGATGCTTTTACCTTGGGAACTATAGTACACGTTTAAAAAAAAAATGTTAAATAACATCCATTTGTATAACTTCAATTTGATTTAGCATTAGGTGGTAACCTAAAACATTTTGTTGATTGTGAGAGAAATTAACTAATTTGTTAATTTATGTCTTTAATTATTTTTGTTGTTGTTAGTTAATTAAAATTAAACTCTAGAATATCTAGAATGTCATCGTGATTTAAATGGGATTAATCAGTATCATTTTCTGGAAATTATTTTAGTTTTTTCGTGGATATAAGTTAGAGATGAAATTTCTTTCCATTATTGAAATATATTTTCCTATTTACATAATTACATAATTCTCTTAATAACTAGGTTATATTGATATAATCAGTTTTGTTTAAACTTATTTTATGAATAAATGAATAAAGGATTGTGGTGCCAAATAGATTTTTTTTTTTTAAGAATTTATAGACCCTTGCATCTTAGTTTGTGTTTATTTTATTTACAATTTGACCCAAGGAAATTTGTAGCTTAGAGTAGGCATGTTTTTTGAAAATGAAAATGGATATGATGATTTATTATTTGTTTATTTAATTATTTTTATGAATAGTTGGATTGGGCCTTATCTTAGTGATGAATTGGAGAAAGAGGAGTTGGTTTATTGATAGAATATATTAATCATACTCCTTTTTGATAGATTTTCTATAGTTAACTCTAGTATACCAACTTAGATAATAATAATAAGTTTTTTTTTTTACCTTTTTTGAACTATATTATTTCATGTGATGTATAAGAGGGATGTTAAAGATTGCAACATGGTTTTGTATTCTCCAATAGTTACATTATCTCAATCTCCTCTAGATGAAGGAGGTGATGAAGGAGATAGAGGAGGTGGTGCATGTCGATCTCTCCCGTGATCCATAACGAGTTTAGAATGCATAAGGGCATTGGTTAAAACTATACAAAGTAGTATTTATGCATACATCACATTAATATTGACAAACAAACACTCAAAATATCAACCTATATGATTGAGCTTATGAAACCAAGCTTTGATACCAATGTGTTGCATCATCATGCTACAAGCTAGACAAAGCACACAAAAAATGACAATATTTTTTTAAACTTAAACTTATATATAAAGAGCATAATTTGATAACTAGTTGCATAATCATGACTTGGTTCCCTAATCCAATTCATTTAAATAGATAGGGTTCCTACAATAATTTATACCAAGTGTTCACAACAAACAATTCCCAAGGTCACATGAGTTCATCATCAATTTAGTAAGGTTTGGGTTTGTTACTTATTTGATCTTATATTAAACATGGTGGGTTAACATTAAGAAAAACATATCATCTGCATTTGTTGGGTTATTAGGCTAGTCTGATCTCTCTCGAAAGCATAAGTTTCTTTCATGCTTAATTTATTCATGGTATATTACTTCTTATTAACCATTACTCAACTTAGTTATCTTTCTAAATTATCTTTTCTAATACAAACCAATCCTATAATATGTTTTTGTTATATAAATAATCACATTCTAAGTTCATATATATCCAATGTTCATTAAATTTTACCTCCTTACTATTCCCGTGGCTTTTCCTTATGTTATTTTACTATTATGATTATGAGGTCCATATGGAAAGTTAATATGGATTAGATGTTGTTAAGTCTCTATAGGGTTATTTCAAGAGTAAATCTTGCTATATATATAGGGAAAGTTGAAAGGGTTATTTCAAGAGTAAATCTCGTTATACATAGGGAAAGTTGAAAGTGCATCTACTCTTTTAATGACATAATATTTCATCTCTTGTCTTATAGACATTAATAATTTGTTCTATGCATTTATGTTTTAAAGACGATGTGAATTAATTCATTTAATTGATAAAACATTTTGTGACAAGCATAATTTGTGGTCCTGTTTCCCTCTTTCCCTTTGATTGTGAGTGGGAAGGAGATTTTCAAATTTGTGAAAAAACCAGAGTTGTAGGCAACCATGGGATTGGCTTTCATGAATACTGAAGCTTTTTACGCACCCTTTGCAGGATTTAACCAGGTCTTCACAATTATTCAGAACTTTTCCAGTTTAGTTAGAACTTAAGATAAGTTGCAACTGGACTTATTTAGCTAGATTACATTTGATTACATGGGTGTGGTTAGGGGGAGTTATTAATCTAGGTACAATATTTGTTAGCTCGTTTCCCACTGGTTTTAGTTCCTTTTTTTTTGTGGAGCTATTTTAATGTGAAATTGTATAAGCTTAGCCCAGTTTCCCGAATCATGTATTTTCTTTCATAAAACACCCTCTGTAACGATAGGATCCTCTTAACGACGACAAGACTACTCTGACAATCAATATTTAACTATTTAATGAGGTGGGGTTTCCAGTGGATTACAAGTGACCATTTCTATGGATTAGGATGTCAGCGCACTAATGAGCGCGTCCGACAAGGAATGTTGGGAGAAGGCGGGTTTATTCGCATCAATGGATGCGTCTATAACAATTATTACTCATGATCACAACCCTGAAGAGTCTCTAATTAATGTTTTGAAAGAGAGAGGCACTACCTCTCTTCATCCTATCGAACCTTTTCAACAACACATTACTGTTACAACCTTCGAAGGAACTATGAAAGATTTCATAGAGCTTATAGACGACCCTCCAATAGTTTCTCATTTTTCTGAGAAGGTGTAGGGTTTGGGAGGTTTGAAAACTGGACATACGAAGGTTACAAAGGCTGTTAAAGGGGATGGTTTTGACTGTGATGATAGATTAAAGTACATAGGCCTAACAAAGTGCCCCTAGAATATTTGGAAGCCAAAATGCACTAAACGAAAGTTAGTGCTAGGTAGACATAGGTCTAGAGGATTGCTGCATTTTGTCGCTTTGTGCTCTTGTAGGTAGACTGGCTTATCATTCACAATGCATTTCTACTATGGAGGAGTGGATGTTGAAGCATTGGATTCCCTTGCTAGGATACACCCATGAGTTACTTTTGTTGCCAAGAGTATGGCTAGGCTACGTTTTCAAAACTCCAGAGGAACATAACTAGTACTGAATACTTTCTGGAGTTTTGATGGGGGGAGTTTAATGCTAAAAAGATGGAGATTAAGATTTAATCCTGATACTGCGTATTTTAGCATTAGACACGTTTGGGTGCTCCTTCCGAGCCTCCCTTTACAAATGTGGAACAAAAAATCCTTGGAAGCAATCGACAATGCCATAGGCCGCTTCCTAAAAATAGATGGAGTTGACCTGCACACAATGGATAAAAGAATGGAAAAAGTTTTAGTTGAGTTAGAAGTCAATGAAGGACTCTTGGAAGTATTGGAGATTGAATGGCGAGGTCTGTTATTTGTCCAGAGACTGGACTACTTGGGTTTGCTGTTTTGTTGTACCCTCTGCAAGCGGACAAGCCATTTGCGCAAGGAATGCACCACAGTCTATGGCACCTTGATAGATGCCGATTCAACAGTTGATATGCTTGGAGATAGTGTTACTCATCTGGAGGAGGACGACATTCTGGTGGACTATCCCGAGCTCTATTCTGAGGACAATCCTTCATCTATGGATATGTCTTTTATCGGTAAGTTGAAATTTTTTTGACCCATGTTTTATTCTTCTTTAATGACGTGAGAATGAGACCACATAAACTCCATTCTCTTTTTGGATCCTTCTGTTAAGCTAGCTACTGATTCTGATCAGTTTACTAACTATACTACGGATGGTAATACTGTGGATGGGGATAATTCCCGAATCCCACCTATGGTTACTCTTCCTGAAGTGGGAACAAACCTTTCTTGTAGCAATTCTGGGTTAGGGACTGATAATGTGGTCCCAAGATATACTGAACCAACTCTTATTGATAATTCTCTAGACTCTTTATTATCAGAACTAATTTCTACAGGGCCAAAATTTTCTAAGACTTTACCGATACCAAATTTCCTAGGCACTACTCATTTTCCGAGGCCTCCTTTGCTAGGTTCTTCTTCTGACAACAAAGGGAAGGGTCATTCTGAGGTTTCTAATCCTGTGTGGTCAAGGGGTCTGGGGTTCGAAGTTTCTCCAATAAAAACTCGAAGTGCTCGTAAAAAAGAGGGAACTTCACATAACCCTTTACCTACTGTTTCTAATATTACTTCTGATATGGGGGCATTTAGAGGTTTAAAAGACCTAGCTAGGGATAAAACATGATTTTAGTATCCCTCAATATAATAGGGGTTGGAGGACCCTTGAAACAAGCCTCCCTTCATAGATTGATAAATTCTACCTCTCCAAGTATTATTTTCTTACAAGAAACAATGATGGCGGCTGATAAGGCAAGGAATTTTATGTTTAAGCTTCGACCTGATTGGATGATATGTGTTGTTAGTGATGTGGGAAATTATGGTGGGTTACTAGCATCTTGGATCCTAAATTATTTATATTTGACCCTTGTCTAAGTCCTGGTGGTATTAGTTTGTGAGGATACTCATTATTGGATAAAAGGAAGCTTTCACTACTAAATGTTTACGACCCCTATCCGGATATAAAGGATTTCTGGCTCTAGGTGGAAGAATCATGTATATTAGCACAAAAGGATATAATAATTGTCGGAGACCTGAATTTCACAACTTCATCTGCGGAGGTCTGGGGGCAGTCAACTTTACAAGACCCCTTAGCGGGTTTTTTCAAATCTCTTTTCTTAAAAAATTCACTAGTTGATGTTGCTCCTTTTGAGATAGTTCTGACATGGAGAAATGGTTGTGCTGGGGTGGATAGTATTGCAAAAATACTTGATAGGATTTTAATTGCAGAGGACCTCTTGGCTACAACTTAGAGGTACAGGTTGTGGGTTCAATATCCATTTCTGTCAGACCATGCTCCAGTGTTTCTCGAGTTTGGAGTTGGGATCCCGAAAGTGATTTATCCTTTTAAACTAAATCCAGTTTGGATTAGGGAGGATTCCTTTGATAATTTGGTAAAAGATGTCTGGTTGGATCATGGTTTTCAAAATACTATTGGTGCCCAAAGGAGGTTGGTTGGGAAACTCACTTCTTTAAAAATGCATGTCAAAAGTTGGGCAAAGGAAAAGCATATTAGGGATATGAGGGACCTGAACATAATTGACGAGACTCTTAATAACTATTATGAGCTGATAAATAATGGTAATACTATTGAAGACATTAACCAAACAATTATCAATCTAGAATCTGAGAGAAATAAATTACTATTGGCTGAGGAAGAAGAGTGGAGGCAGAAAAGTAGAGCTATCTGGATCAAAAGTGGTGACAAGAACACCAAGTTCTTTCACCATTTCACAAGCTACAAGAGAAACAAAAAATTCATATGGGAGATTAATGATGGTACAAGGGTTTTACATACAGGACAACAAGATATCAAGGTTGAAGCAGTTAAGTTTTTTAAATCATTCTTTAATGATACATGACATAATACCATTACAAATCAGATCAATACAGTTAGAATGTTTCCCAACATTGTGCAAGAGGAGGATTTAAGACTCTTGGAAAAAGATGTGACAAAAGATGAAATATTGGAGATTCTAAGGGGCTTTGCAAAGGACAAAAGTCCTCGACCAGAGTCATAGACTATTGGACTATGGATTTTTTCTTACACTACTTCGAGTTGATTGGTCATAACTTATTAGATATGGTAGAAGAATCTAGAATTACAGGGGAAGTAATCAACTTGATTAATTAAACCTTCCTCGCACTTATTCCCAAAGAAAATAACCCCACAAAGTTTAGTGATTTTTGACTGATAGCCTTATGCAATTTATGTTATAATATAATAGCCAAAGTGATAGCAAAGAGAATTAGACCAATTCTATCAAGATCATTATCAGAAGAACACATTGGTTTTCTTAAAGGAAGGCAAATACTTGATGCAATTGGATATACACAAGAATGTTTACATAGTATTAAGAACATAAAACTACAAGCTATAATTCTGAAACTCGATTTAAAAAAGGCGTATGATTGTAAAACTGGGATTATCTAAGGTTAATTCTGCTACAGAGTGGTTTTGGTATTCCAACTACCAACTGGATTATGGCATGTGTCACTTCTACAAATTATGCCATCCTGATTAATGGAGAGCCCACAAATTTGTTTAAAAGCTTCAGAGGTCTTAGAGAGGGTTGCCGATGTCACCTCTTCTTTTTATCTTGGCTATGGAAGGTCTTAGCCTGGCTCTAAAAAAATAAAAATCTGAAGTTACTATCTCCGGAATCAATGTTTCTATACTGATTAAAGTTATTCATCTTTTATTTGTAGATGATATTTTAATAATGACTAGAGAAACTCTTTTGGAGTGGGAGGTTATTCAGGATATTCTTCAAAATTTCCATTGGGCCTCGAGTATGGTTATCAATACAAAGAAGTTGTTCATACTCCACTCGGGGGTACAGATGGAAACTCTTACATCTTTAAAGGAATTTCTCCTCTTCCCTTTGAAAGATATGGCTTTAGGTTTCAAATATATGGGATATATGTTAAAATATGACAGTTATAAAGCTGATGACTGACAATGGTTACTAGATAAGTATGAGGCTTAGATTACTCATTGGAGTAATAAGTGGTTGTCTCTTGGGGGAAGATATGTATTGATAAAGGAGGTCCTGGAGAGCCAACCGATTTATTTGATGGCCTTTTCTCACATCCTAATTGTTGTACTTCAAATAATCCGTAAATTGTGTTTCGATTTCCTCTGGTCTGGAAACATGAATAGTAAAAGGTATCACTTAAGTAACTGGTTGTCAATCGCGAGACCAAAAACATGGAAGATGGGGCCTGCGAAACATTTTATTATTCTATAGAGAATTAGCAACAAACACTATGTGGAGAGATCTCATGAGACATGGAATATGACAAAATATTCTCAAGGATAAGTACTTTCCTCATACCTCAGTTTTTGCATGGCTCAGATCGACGGATCCGAAACATCCTTTTGGTTCTCATACACGGAAAAAAATACTAACACTTTTCCAATCATTATTCATTGGTTGGCCTGAAAGCCGGGCTCTGGTGTCTCAATACAAGTTGGAAAAGATGTGATTATAGGTATGGGACATGAATCCATCCTCTCAAGGGAACTGATAACCAGGCTCAATCAAAAGAATATTTTTCTCTTATTTCAAGTGAGCCGGTCGTGGATTGGGAATGTGACAGGCACTAGCTGGATCAACAATGCCGAGTTAGGTCTGGACGAGCTGAAGAATGGAAGCACTATACACAGTTGTTGAGAGATTCTGGTATAACGTTAGTTGAAAAACAAGATGAATTGATTTGGATGGGTGGAGATAAGTCATGATATATCACTGTCAAAAACATCTATGAAGCATTATAAAAATCATTGTGGAATTATAATCTTGGGGGTTGGAAGAGAGATTTATGGAAGTGGGGCTGTCCTCTGAAGATAAATCTCTTCATTTCGCTTTTAGCATAAAATAAAACACCGACTTGGAAAAATATTCAAAAGCGTGGATGGAAAGGGCCAGGTATTTGCATATTATGAAAAACAAAAAGACAATCTACAAATCATCTTTTTGTTAATTGCGCCTTTACCCTGGAAGTTTGGGTGGAAATAAAAAGGAGTTTGAACCTAGCCATTGGTTGGAATGGAAACACAGTGATAGAATATTTCAAAAAATGGGCATTATAGAACTCAACTATGAAAGCAATACCGACATACATCTGTTGGTTCATATGGATAGATAGGAATACGTATATTTTTGAAGAAAAGCTACCTTCATTTCAAAGAATAGCATATCTAGCAAGGAGTGCTATGGGTTTATCAAAGAATTCAATACAAGCAAAAATTCCTTGGTTAAGGGATTATTCCTATCCTGTAGGCAAAATACTTTCTTGGTTTGATGGGGCATCACAAAACTATGGTAGACTAAGTGGAGCGGGTGGAGTCATTAAGATTGATGATTCTAGAGATTATAGATGGATTCTAAATTGTGGGATTGGAACTAATACTAGAGTGGAACTTATGGGATATTGAGAGACTATAAATCTTATTGTTAGACTGTCTATCATTGCTTTACATGTTTATGGGGACTCTAGGACAGTCATTGAATGGCTCAATAGGAGAGGATATCTAAGGGTGGAAAATCTGGATGCGTGGAAGGATAGAATAGAAGAGATCTCTCCACATTTTCGTTCTATATCCTTTGAGCACGTATACAGGGAAGCAAATAAACAAGTGGATCATCTATCAAAGAAGGCACTCCTCAACGACTGAGTGAGAATTGCATATAATTTATGGGTGGAGGGACATGAGGGACCTTCACAGTTCATATATCTATAGTTTCCTCTTTCTTGGATGTTTCTTCCATGTCACTTTCTTTTTGGGTCACATTATGTTGTATCCATGTTAGAGGGTCTTTTTTGTTTTTTGAAAGTAAATACCTATTTGTTATTTTGCTTAGAAGTGTTTTGTAAGAAATGCTAGCTATGATCATTGACTAGAAAGAGTGATTGGATGCCTTGTCAACAAAGAATCAATATATGTAAAAAAATTATATTATTATCAATATAATGTGCAATTTTCTATTGGAAAAAAAGACAAGCACAATTTGATTGAAGGGTTATAGTCACGATTTTTTTTTAAAGTGATTCATCTTACAACCAACATTAAAATATCAAGTGTGAGAACCAAATCAATCAAATTACAATCAACATGAATCAAATATGAATGTAAAGTGCAAATGAGCTTAGGTTTCGTTTATGGCTAATTCATATATTTGACTTTATGCTTAAACAAAATATGCATTTTAATATAACATAAAAATCCAAAAATAATAACCGTAATGGGGTTTCAAACCCATTTATGAATAAGGAATTACTTGGATTTTAAAACCTATTGTAAATCCGAACTTATATTAGGGTTATAACCCTTTTTTTATTAATGGAAATAATTGTGGGTTTAATCCCATTATTATAAAGCCAAATTAATATTGTAGTGCCCTATTTTTTTATTAGTTTGATTAATAGGATCATATTATTTGTCCCCGAGGGGAAGCTCAATAATTGGAAAGTGTCGTGAAAATGAAATCCATGAGGTCTCGAGTTCAACTCCCCTCGACTAATCTAGTGTGTAGCACGTGGGGTAGCGTGGGCACACCTGAAGGTTATAGAGGTAGCAGTTGGATAACACAACCACATGTAACACGAGTACATGCCCAACTAGTTGCCGATTCCGCCAACCATAAACAAAAAATGGCATTTTGATTACAAAATGACTAAGTTTATTGACATGTGTTATGATGATGAAACTTAAACTCTTTTGATTATTTTGATTATTCACATTTTTTACTGATATTTTTTTTAATGTTTATATGATAATTATGGATGGATAAATTTTATAGTGATATGACATAATTGATGGTATTGATTCACATGGTTATGAAACATTGAAATACATACATACATCTCTCTCTCTCTCTCTCTCTCTCTCTCTCTCTCTATATATATATATATATATATATATATATATATATATATATATATATATATATATAATAT
>ML793491.1:53676-82031 GCA_009831015.1 Picea engelmannii | reverse complement strand
AAGAGAGATATAGTTAATTTGGTAGCTATATTACTTGAATTTCAGGATGCAAAGGTTGAGTATCAACACCCGGTAGGATTATTGCAACCACATGCGATACCAAAATTGAAATGAGAAGTAATTTTGATGGATTTATAGTAGTATTACCTAGGATGTCAAGGATACATGATTATATATTTATAGTAGTAGAAACATTGACTAAGAGTGCACATTTTATTCTAGTAAATAATATTCATCAAGGATTAGAGACCGCAAGAGTGTTTATCAATGAGATATTAATATTGCATGGAATTTCAAAGAAGATAATTTATGATAGAGGGTCAATGTTTAGATGGAGATTTTGGACATGTTTTCAAGACGTGTCGGGGAAGTAGATTAATTTCAGTACAATGTGCCATATTTAAACTAATGGATAGAAAAAAAGAGTAAATAAAATATTAGAAGATATGTTGCATATGTTTGTAAAGAACCACCGGGAAGAGATTTTACCCCTTGTATAATTTGCATATGATAATAGTTATCGAATCTCAATTAAGATGGAAACATTTGAATGTTTGTATGGTAGACCATGTAGGACACCTCTTAGTTGGGATAGGCTAGAGGATGGAGTCCTATTTGGATTGGAAATAATCCAAGAGATGGAAGAGAAAATGAATATGAATAGAGGAAGGTTAAAAGAAGAACAAGATAGATAAAAGAGTTATGGACGTGCACATATGATTGATAGAAGTTATAAAGTTGGGGATACTGTATTTTTGTTAGTTAGACTACAAAAGAGATTGATTACATTTTGCAAAGGAGCCAAGTTGTTTCCATGGTACGTGGGACCATTTATACATCTTGAAAGAAAATGAATACTTGATTATCATCTTGCATCACCATAATCATTGTATCATATGCATGATTTTTTCATGTATATGTTTTTCATCATTATATTTTAGACCATTCTCATGTTATTGATTTGAGTCATTTTAGATGTTGGACAAGGGGGCCTTGATGGATGAAGAAATCCATATACTAAACCGCTACACTAAAAAACTTTGGCATCATTTAGTAGACCAAGTAAATGTCCAATGGGATAATTATAGTCCCATCTCAACTACTTGGGAGGACACAATTGAGATATAGTGACATATTTTTCTTTGACTAGTTTGACTGATTGTTATCAAACAAATCGATAAGTGCTGACACAAACTGATCTCCCTAAATTTAACAAGAAATTAGAACAAAACAGAGCAAAATACAAGCTTATCCTTAGATTTCATTGTAATGTAAACTAGTTCAAAGAGGGACAAATGACATACCATTTAAACATTGTTTGATCCTCGCTAGTATTGTCCTTGCTCCATCTTTGGATTTTTCGAATGTTGAACCTGTTTAGAAGTAAAAACCAACAAAGAGAGAGAACAACGATATATATATTTCAATGAAGCCTATGCATAAGATCAAGGAATTATACAATAAAAATGGAGACACTTTTATAGGGACAAAATGTATCACTGCATTATATTGATGAAAGTGGAGAATACAACCCATGCCTTAATCTTACAAGGTCCCTTCCAATGGCCCTTTGATTCAACAAACACAACTTTGATCCAATGCTTTTGATGAAGAGTATTCACAAAATGACTTGGAAAGCTAAAACAAATCTATCACAAGTACAATATTCAACATAATTCTTCATGCATAAGCCAACCTAGCCTTTCCCATGAGAGATCCCTCTTTTTATAGGGTGAAGAGGGATGTATGAGGAGATTATAATGATCCCACTAAATCAGAGAAGAGAGTAATATCCAAACTGATTGGAGGCAACCTCATATTCTAGAATATTCCATTCTAGAACTTTTGAGAATTTCACCTTTTTCCCTTGTTTGAGCATCATCGCACCCTAAGCACAAGCATATTACGATGACGACGCAACCCATTTTGGTGCAGCATGAGATGATCAATCATTGTCACACACTGAGCATTTAACAGGGTGCGACGATCTCCTTTGATAGTATTTTTAAGAAAATAAAGATGATTCAATTTCTCAGGTAGAAAGTATCATTTCTTCAGTAGCTTCAGGGAACAGAGGAGTAAGCCATACACATATCATCAGTTGATCATAGGGGTGACCAAAATAATGTGTAATATAATACCCCCCAAAGTATGAAGTTGGAACATGTGACAATTGGAGTACTTTGTAGAATGTGTGTATCGAGAACAAGGATCACATCAGTCGAAAACCTACAAGCAATCAAGCATTTGCATAATAATATACCATTTACTGAGGTAGGCATTCCCATACTCAGGCTACAAGTGACTCTAAGCATAAGTGTCAAGTGAGTCATGGCCACTAAATATACACTGTGGATCCATGTCATCATGATTCAACATAGCCACGAGAAATACATTGTGGATCTATGCTCTAAAAACTTGAATTTAGACATAGCCACGAGACATACACGGTGGATCTATGTGTCAGTACCGACTTATGAATACTCCATCACAACCTTGATTGATATGGCGATATCCAGGGTATTATTTTCCATCGTCCCGAAGTATGAATATAACCATGTGATTACATGTGTTGAAGTCGAACATGGTAGAATCCACTTGATTACTGATCATTAATGGATATCATGAACAAGTGAGAGGGAAATCGCCATTGATGTCAATGAATCCCAAGGTACTCTAGTACAATCCAATGAATGTGAATTGATGAGTTGAATTCAAACACTCGATGGAATATTCCAATCAGGGGCCAATGATGTGAACCCATTGCTGAAAACGAGGAAACCTGTCATTGAGGCATGCAGGTTCCAAGGTACTACATGATTTCTAATTCTAATTACCAGATAATGAGTTGAAGTCAATAGGAAGAGACTCGTCATAGGAGGGTCTTAATGTATCCCCCATCAATGACATGAAATATGTAACATATTTGAAGTAGATCAGAGTATAAAGTGATTTAGAACTGACTCAACGAAGGCCAACATGGTAATATTTTTAGGACTAAAGATGGACGACTTGATAGAAGGTTTGTTTAGGTTGAACTTCTCTTGAACATATGAACGACACGACAATTTTCTTGGCAGCATTGACTCAAGGAGGACCCAACATACAAATTTGTGGATGGTTGAATGAGAGACAAATGGATTTCCCAACCCAGATACAATGATGAAGAGGGGTGTCATGTTCAAGAGTGACTTACTGCCACTAACAAAGATATAGATATACATTTCTTTCCCAATTCCCCCCCACCATTTCTGGCGAGTACCTCTTTATTTTTACACAAGCTTGAGGAGGATAACATATGCTTGTAATGTAAGCTCATCCTTTGAATGAGTCCCTCAGATTATTTTAAACGAACCCTAAGAAGGAGTGGTTCAATCCCATATGGGTCGTTCGATGCTTGTTTTACGAGTCCAAAGAAAGAAAACTCAGGGGTTTTTCATGTTTAGAGAGTCTGAAAAACACTTAAAGAAAATTCATTTTACCATTTCATTTGCATTTTCACCAAACTAGTGCCAAAAACCCTCTTTTTCCTCTGATTTTCAAGTGGCGATTCTGGAGTGCTTCATGGATGATTTCTCAAGCCGTTTCCATGAGGTAGGTACTCTTCACCCCCTTCTCTCTTTTTATAGAAAAAACTGTTCAATTTTGATGGTTAAATTTTGAGTTTATGGGCAATTTTCCAAGGGAGATTACGCCTCTAGACCGTCACAGTCCCTCCCTATCGCGAGGGGGGGTAAATTAATAGATAAAATATTATATGATCATTGTAGGGGCTCTACAGCTGGGGTGTGATGATGCTGCACTATGGTAAATTTGACCCCTACGACGACTGCAACTCGAAAACTAAAAAGAGGGAGAGAACTAAGAAAAACTCCCACTTTTGAATTTTTTATGAACTAAATCATATTTTATTGTTGTTTGGTAGATTTTCATTGGTCATCATTCTCGAATGGAGGGAACAAGATCATGATGAGGAATATTACTTTTTCGGGAATGATCCAGGCACCGTCATGGCACTCCGGGAGTGCGGCTTGCTAAAGTTTTTCAAAGTGCGGGGCATGAGGGCCCAATTGATGTTATTGGAACACTTAGTTTGTATGTGGGACGTTAATGAGAAATAATTTCATGTCGGGGTGTATACACTCACTCTAGAGATCGATGACATCTACTTCTTGATTGGGTTGTCTCGTTTTGGCTCTCGAGTTTCACTATCGGGAAGTAAAGGAGGTGGTGAACCCATGGATTATTATGTATCACATCACTGCATAGCAGGTACAGAGAAACATAGTGGAAAATTTTCCATAAAGGATGTTCAAGAATTTCCTTTGAGGACCATTCTCTATACTATTACTTGTATGGAAGGGAGTGCAACTCCTCACATGGCCTTACAAATCAATTTTTAGTATGTTATCGAGTGTATGGAGCCCTGGGTTTTCAACTGGTGCGAGGGACTCCTCAAAAATATGAAGAAACAATTAACAAAGTGTAGGAGTGGTCAACTGAAGAACTTTGGATATGGATCAATTTTGGTATCATTTTTCCTAGAGAGGGTCCCCATTTTACGCCTGCAACATGTGGAATGGGGAATACCCACTCCACATGATCCTTGAATGAAGAGATGGTTAGAATTGATGGCACGTCAAGGTGGTGTGCCAACTGTTACATATGGTCCTACTTTCTTCCAGTGGCTGAGGGATCAACTTGTCATGAGGGATCCTGACTTGGCATTACCTGAGGGTTCTCAGTGGGGAGATATAGGTAAAAATGATTTCTTCATTATATGTTGTTTTTGGTATTTTAATTATGAAATTTTTTGTTATGTATTCGAGACTAATCAAGTGCTATCAACAATGCAGATGTGGCGCCTTTCAGGCCTCCAGGATCATCTCCTATCCATAGATGTGGAGAGATAGGTGTAGTGGTAGGTTGAGGGGTAGCAACTGAGGATCTAGAGGAGATTGAAAACAACCTTGAGGGGTTGACTATGGATATCCCCGATATCACTGTGGATGAATTACCTTGACGCTACCAACACCATACGGTTGGAGTTTTAGAATCCATTGGTCGATTGCTTCATCGTGTAGCATGGGTAGGGGTTTGCTATAATGAGAAGCATCAGTGATGCATATTTATATGAAGCCATGTGCTTCAACATTTTGGTCTCAGGACACACACTTTTTGTAACTTTTGACGTTATAATATAAAACTTCTACCAACTTACTTGTCTTTTAAATGTGTATTTGGATTTATAAATGGTGCAAATGTCTATCTAAAACATAATTAGCTAATGCATTTGTTAATGTGTTTAGATATCTAGGAATGTGTTCATATTCAATGTAATCAAAATTTATTTCCAAGAGGTGAATTCTCAAGTATACCCGTAATAGTGTAGGACTTCAGATGGAATAAACGTTGCTTAATTGCAACACCACTAGTTGTGAATCAAGACATACAATTAGATGACGGATGCCAAATGAATTCTAGATTTCGAGTAATGTGAATAGCACCATCATCAAAGATGATATAGGGTAGAGAGAACGTTGACATATGGAAACCAAGCACAAGGAAAGGTAAGCATCTTAAAGGTAGAACAAGAAATGACAAAAGGCACACTAGAGTATGATACACTAAAATACAAAGCACTCATGAAAAAACACTTTAAGCATAGTACTTCTTTAGGTAATGCCCATTTCTGGGTTCACCCAAAGGAATTCCATCGTAATCAACCAACTCATAAGCCCCTTTCTCCAACACTTGTTTAAAAATATAAGGGTCATGCCACATGGGCTCAAATTTACCTGCTCCCAATAAGTCACGATCTTGTTCATAAAGGAGAACTAAATTTCCCTTAGAAAAAACACGTGGTTTGACATGTCTTTCATATTTAGCTTTGACACGTTTCTTCTTAGTTTCTATGACTAACACATCATTACGGTGAGTCTCGTCTAATTTCATTAAATACAAAAGATGTTCTTCTTTGGCTGTGGTGTCGAGGAGAAGTTCGATAGCTAGTTTTAGAGATGAGATTTCACATTCAGTCGGCAAAATGGCTTCGATACCATACACTAACTGGAAAGGCGTGAACCCTGTGGAATATTTAACGGATGTCTGATAGGCCAATAATGTCGAAAAAATCATTGTGTGTCAGTTTGAATTGTGAATCCCTACCATCCATCGAAGCATAGTGGTTAAAACTTTGTTTATTTCTTCAACTTGGCCATTGGCCCGTGGATAGTAAGGGGTTGATTTTTCCTGCCATAGACCCAACTTATCGGTAAGCTCAAACATCATTAAATTGCAAAAATGGTTGCCATGGTCGGTTAGGATGGATTGAGGGACACCAAGGATGGATTGAGGGACACCAACCCTAGTGACGATATGATTGAATATGAACAACGCTACAATTTCTCGTTATTATAAAATGTAGGCATCACCTCGACCCATTTAGTGAAATAATCCACAACTACAATAATGTATCCATGCCCCCTGACCGAGTGAGGGTTACATGTCATGAAGTCAATTCCCCATTTAGTGAATGTACCAACGGAAACTACAGGATAAAGAGGAGCAAGATGTGATCGAATCTTATTGTTATACGTTTGACAAGCATGGAATTTCTGAACCGCTACAATGCAATCCTTAAACAGGGAAGGCCATAAGTAACCAACTTGTAAGATATTTTGGGAAGTGGCATACACAGACATATGACCACCACAGGCTCCTGAATGACAGTCATTTGAATCTTTCTCGACTTCATCATAGGTTAGACAGCATTGAAATACATAATTAATACCACGACGATAAAGGGTGTCAACAAGGATAATATATTGATGGGCTTAATACCTAATACGACAAAAATCTACATGAGAAATATCAGGCTAGGAAGTTTGGGTTTGAAGATAAATGATAATGTCTCCATACCAAATATTGTCTAAACTAATCAGAAAGAGAGACTCATCAGGAAAATAATCTTCTTCCACAGTTTCTGTCTCAGTGGAGGGAAGGTCACATATCAACTCAACAAAGACCAAAGATTTCTTTGACTTGGCTTGCTCAAACTCCAAATCAAATTCCTGGAGAATCACTATCCATTTGGAGTATTTCCCCCCCAACATTTTTTGTGTAAGGATATGTTGCATAGGGTTGCAATCAGAAATAATCATGGTTTTGTGCAATAAGATATAGTGATGAAAACATTGAACAACATGAACAACCACCAAGGCCAATTTCTCCACATGCATATATTTGATTTCAGTGGTCGTAAGACTCTGAATTAAATAGTAAATAACATGTTCATCATGCAAATCATCCTCTTGGACTAGAACCATGGTTATGGTATAATCTGAAGCTACCAAGTATAAGAAATAATGTTGACTATAATCTGGGGGAAATAAAAGTGGTGTATGGGTTAATGAAAGTTTCAAAGCTTCAAAGGATTTGTTGGCAGTGTCATCCCACACAAAATCATGACCCTTCTTAAAAAGTCCAGTGAAACCTTTCATTAGTTCGGCGTAATTGGGAATGAATCGTCGCATAAAGTTTACCTTCCCTTGCAAACTTTGGAGTTGGCGTAAGGTAGGAGGAGGAAAATTGATAATAGATTCAACCTTAAAAGGATCCACCCTGATCCCATGTGTAGAAACAATAAATCCAAGAAGTTGTCTAGATTCTACACAAAAAACACATTTATGTGGATTCAATCGTTTGCAATAACATCGACATGATAAGAAAATGGCTAGTAAGTCTGATGGGTGATCTTGAAGAGGCATCTAATGTGCTTGTGATTCATCTAGGTAAGGTTGCACAATATTCTTCATACCATGAAAAGTGTTGGAGCCGCCTTTTTCAACTAGTTTAAATGTAATTCTTAAAATCAAAGGTTGGCCTTTAAGTTGTCTTTTACTTTGTGACCTTTACGCACTGAAAATCTCAGTAGTCTCGATATGCGAAGTGGAGATGGCTGTTGTACTCCTAAGACATTGGAATTTAACCATTGAACGAGCTTTTTCACTTTTCTATACCTCGGGATATCGCGTTTCAGGAGTTACAAGTCACACTGTTTCCAAGCCTCGATGCACGAAGGCGTGAAACAACCTTGAAATCTTACCCAGGTTAGCATTGAGAGTAAAGTTCCTTAAACCTTAGTTAAGTGTGGTCGGGATTTCGTGTCTCGATGATCGCTCTCCCCAAAATTCTTACCGTCATAAATCCGATAGGCGAAGTTGTGAGATAGTTTCAGAAGTCACCCGGGTTAGTGTCAGGGGTAAGTCGTTTTAAACCGTAGTAAAACAATGTCGAGTTTTTGTGACTCGGCATTCACTCTTCCAAGAAACTATACCTTCATATCCCTGAGTCGCGAAATCACGATATTAACGATATCATGATATTAATTAAACACTGATTAATTAAACACTGATTAATTAAACACTTAATCTGGATCACGTTTTTGCTTAACTAGATCGTGTCATCGCGATCTCAGGTTTTAAGGGCTCGAAAGATAGGAATGAAATCTCTCGATACGGAGAATGCCAAAAAGGGTGATTAAAGTTTAAAGAAAACCTAATTAAAGAAGCTAAACCAGATTAATCAACGAATATTAACACGCATCATCTACAGGTTAAATTTAAATGTTTTTTACGCCAACTTGTGTCACGACCCGTCAAAATTTATAACATTTATTTGAAGTGATAGGTGAAGATATTTGTTTTTATTGCTAAATATTTCTCAAAAAACGATTTGACCGTTCTGTTCGTAAGGACGCCGAGGTTTTAAATGGCCGAGATATAGATTTCTTTCTCTCATTGTTTCAAATTTCATTTCTATCTTGCGCACAGAAGCTTTTCTCACTAGGCTAATTTCTGTATGTATACACATTTTTACCGCAGGAGAGCTAAGTCAGAGTCCTCTATCATGGCCCCATGAAAAGTGCCCAAGGTGATTTCTGAGAGTTTCGGGCAAGGCTCAGATACTGTTTCTGATACTTCACCTCGAAGTGTTGATTCTGTAAAAACCTGGTCATATGTCTCCGAGGTTCTTCAGTCTGATCTAGTGAACTGTTTAGATGACTCCAACGATAATGAGAAGGATGATTTGGCCACCAAATACAAAATCGTCGTTCAATCAGAGATGCATAAGATAGCGTCTAGGCCAGGACTCCTTCCATATTATGATATGATCTGATGGGCATTAGATCATGTGGATATCCCGACCAGAACCATTATTAGCGAGCAGAAGGTGACCGTTGGGACTTTTAGACCAGAACATTTGCAGGTGATGTACCAATTGTCACCCACACCAAACTTATCACACAATGTCAAGTTTCTGGAAGGTTTTAAGCAGAGAGAATGCGAGCAATACAAAAGAAGCCTATTTGATTTGATCAAAGATTGGGTCTCGCACCCCGCAAAGTTCAGGGTGGACGTCAATGGATTTTATTCAATCTCTTCCTTGGAACCATAATTCAAATATATAGCCATGATGACCTGTAGGTTATAAGGGAAGGAGGACACCACACATTTTTTTCTCCCGTGGGTACCTCTCATTCATACAGTTGTTGAAGGCTTTTCTTTCGACTGGGATAAATTGTTGTTAGACAGTTTAACAAACCAAATTAACGAATATTGGATGCAGAAGATGAATGGGAAGGTCACTTCATTTTTTATGTCCGCTTACATCATGGATGTTGTTTGTTTCATGACACCTTTCCCTCTAATGAGCTGGAGCTGGATCCCATCTGAGGCTGAGCCTATCCACGTCTACCACTCAAATCTTTGGGAAGATAAGGCTGCATAATTTATATATGAAAATTTCAATTTTGTAATGGTACCAATGCATGTATCCATCTTTGGCAACCCACCGCCTAGGATTTCAGACAACATTTCCACCAACTTGAGCAATGTGGCTGATTGGTACATAGAGGCTGAATTATCATACATCAGGGTTTTCGGCACCTCTGTTTCTCCCTATGCTCTGCCATTATTCATACTGGATAGGCTGGTTTGTCGCAAAATCGCTAGGAAAAATGTGATTGGTGGCATAAGTAAAGAGCTTAAAGGATTTTCAAAGAAGGTATGGCCACCCTTCCCCATTCATTTGAATACTTATTCTTTATTTGATTTCGTACATGCAAAAGCTGAGGCAACGACTTTGGAGGATATTAAATTGGTCCACATTGAGTTCAAGAAGCATGACCTACATAGGATCATGGGAAATCACATGGTGAGTTGTGGCCTTAAAAGGTATGAACATGAGAATTCACCTCATGATGATGTATTCCAAGGAGCGAGATCCTATACTGAGGTTCTTATTCGGATTCAAACTTTGTCTCCCAAGGAGAGGATTGATTTCTTCAAATTTCAGGAACATCGACGAAGTTGCCTTCCCCTAGTCTTACAGGGTAAGAACCCACCGACTGCAGATGTACAGAAAACGGAGGCCAAGGGCTCCAAATATTCAGGACCTGACCAAGAGGAACACCAGGAAAAGAAGAAACAAACCAGAGGCCCAAAACAAGAAGCCAAAATCCCCGACCCTCCAAGCAAGCCAGCCTTGGCTGTTACCCTGGGGAAATCATCCAAGTAGATCGACAACCCCATCTTTTCTGTTACTCCCCTACAGTCCACAAAGGGGATCCCAGGCGTAGGTTGGATTTTCGACGAAGAACTGACGCCTATAACTATGGAAGAGTTTCCTCCGAAGGAATTTTTCTTCAATAAGAAGAGAAAGGTCGTTGTGAGATAAGAAATTTATCAAGAAGTAGGCAAGGTAGCCAAGAAATTCAAAATCCTTGCTGATGGTAGAGCCATGAAAAAAGAGGAATTTGCAACTCAGATAGCAGGGATGTTGGGGGCTTTTGCTACAACCAATCAATATTCTGTCGAGTCCCTAAAAGAACAGTTGAAGTGGAAAAACTGCTTGATCAAAACATTGGAGGATAAGTTGGCCACAACAAAGGCAACTGCCAAAGATTAGGTGAACATAGGTATAGAGCAAGCTAGAGCAGCTGATCAAAAATAAATCGAACGACTCAAGTCCGATCTCGAACAAACACAACAAGTGGCCCAGACCAGCCAATCACAGATAATCCAACAAGAGGAGTTAATAGGACAATTACATGCCAAATTAAATTTCACCGAAAGCCATGTGATAGATATCGGGATATTCCAATACCAAGCCATAGAAATTCGAAGAAGAGTGTCGGCATCTCAACAAGATTTACTTGCTAAGGTGGATACCATTCAAAACCTCTGCCAAATCATTGATTGAGTGATGGAAGACATCTCCTTGAGAGAAAGAGAAGCTGGGGTGGCTCGAGTCGTTTTCCAATAGGCTGTTATAGCCATGACGAAAAAGGAAGTGGGAAGTAGTTCCAAGCTCTCCATATCAGACTAGACCAGAGGTAACATCTTATTGAAGGCATGAGAATGAAATATATCAGAGAGCAGAGAGCAAGCTAAAGAGGTGAGAAATTTTTGTGAAGAAACTCTCGAGGAGATAAATGAAAGTATGTTGGGTCTTGATAGTGAAAGTAGTACCGGGACACTGGGCCAGGTGGATATAGCCAAGCACCTACTCAACATCAAGGAGAATGAGGAAAGAGAGAAGACTGAAATAAAACAGGTAACTCAAACATATATAATCTAGGTGGATAAGTGGCTAATAAAGCCAAGTGTATTGTTATGTTCTATCACCACTAAAGACTGACAAGTAGGAGGAAAGTTTCCACAATTAGTGAAGGATTGTTACACCTTCGAGGCAAACAACCAAGCAGAACCTTCCAGGTTGATAACCCAGCTAGTGGAGAGATGCGTCAGTTGCACACAGCAGGCGAAGGGACAGTTTTCGGGCACCAAATAATGACATGTGTCTGTCCATTCTGTTTTTTGGAACCCGAAGTTTAAAGAAAGGAAGGTGGTCCATCCGCCCGAAAGAGGACAAAGGCACATAATTGGAATGCATTAATCTCCTTTTTGTAACTGCAAAAACTCCTGGGATGATTGAGATCCTAGCATGCAGAAGTTGTATAAATATGTAATTATAAGAAAGAAAATTGGTTGGACCTTTTTGGTCGATTGTAATAGAGACTATCTCCTTTTGAGAATTAAAACAAAGCAATCCGAAGACTCCTGATTCCGTCAAGATTGTGTTATGAGTTTGTTCCCTCTGTGATTTCATATTCAATTTCATTTCTCTTATATATGTCTGACGAATGTTTCATTGCAATTTAGTAAAACCTCTACTGTGGTGATCAATTTTTAGTCGTCTATATCGTTTACAGTTTTTCCTCTGTATCGGCTATTAGCAGGTACAAGACCTGTGAACCCTTTAGATTGTCATACTTTATGCTTCGTCAGATTTCTTCTTATCTTATTTTCTTCTTCTGTTTATGGGGTGAGATTCTCCCTTGATAGGAGCCTCGTGTTATAGACAGCTTAATGTTTTTCTCACATTTCACACACCATTTATTTAAAGTATAACTCAGTTACGGGAAAAAGCCTTTGGTTTGCACTTTATCTTTAATATTGGATTCAAAATTTCTCTTTTATAAGATCAAATTGATACAACATCAAAAAACCTCGAACTCTCCTTTAATTTTCCTATTCCTCTATGACTGTCCCCATTGTAAGACAACCTCATATTGAACCCGGATTATCGGACCAAACCCATATCGCTTTAAACCTTTTCTATACCATACTTAAAACAACCACCACCCGGGTAGAACTTGAACGTTCATGGGCTACGATTGAATGAGATATAAACATCCAAGAACAGTTGGAAGCGAGACAATGACAACCCGGAAATCAGCCTTAGCTTCCTTTCCCGAAGGTTGAATCTTCCCCCTTTTTATCCTTTACTCACTTTCGGATGCCTAGACACTATACTTTCTAAGCCTTAAGTACAGACTCTGGAACAACATCTTTCTAGCATTTTTTTCGAGGATCGAAGTTACGAAACCTTTTCCCTAGGAAGAACAACATTTTTGCAAGTTTCTCCCTTTGATAGTGAACAAAGAGTGAACACCTTATAAAGGATTTTATTATCTTTCACTTGGAGACTCCACGTTTAAATAAGATGGCATCCTGTCAAAGGAACACCAGACAAAACCCGGAGGTTAAATAGACCACACCCATTTCCGATCCCGAAAAAATACTGAAAATGAGAGGTTCCCTTAAGCCAACTACTGCAGTCTACCAACTTAATCACCCACAACTCAATACCAAGAGTTCCTTTGTACCTTCAACTTCATACAATCCCCTCCTTGAAACCATCAACCCAACTTTAACTCTCTCTGAAGTTAAAAGTGAAATCCATCCGACAACCTCTGGCATACACAAAGGTAAAAAACCCGTAGTGAATTTATCAGAGATCGATATCCCGCCGACTCTTTAGTTAGATTTCATGACCTCACCAAGTCTTGAAGAGTATACCATATACTCGGATTCCACACCCGCAGGTTCCCCTGATTACATATCTTGCAAGTCTGAGGAGCCAAGTCCTTGCATCTCTTTTCACCCGTCTTCGGTTTTCTCGTCTCTTGAAGAAAATAGAAATTCACTTTTAGTCTTCCAGAACCCTCTATATAACACACCTGTTTCCTATCAGGTAGTACCGATGGCGGCTGCCGGAGGAGGAGGTGGAGGAGTTTTAGGAGGAGGAGGTGGAGTGGCTCCAGGAGGAGGAGCAGGGGGCCAAGGGCCTCTCCTGCCTCCCAGAGTTTTTGCTAAAGTAGCTGTGAGATATGCGCCTTTGGTCCTGCCTATCCCTCTCCATGACCTTCCTGAAAATTACATAAAAAACTTACCTAAATTTACAGGGGAAGGGGACTTGACCGCAGCCCGACATATAAACTTCTTTGATCAGTTCATCGATTTCCTAGGTCTCGAACATGAAGACGTGTATTCGAGGTTGTTTGTTCAGACTTTCGAAGGACAAGTACGAACTTGGTTTTGAAGTCTACCCGCAGGATAGATATTATCCTATGATGCCCTAGAAGACGCCTTTCTTAGAAAATGGGGTGAGAGGAAAGACCACTTGTGTTATTTGACATAGTTCGGCTCTTTAAAGAAAAAGACTTTGAAAACCGTTATGGAATTCATTCAAATATTTAACAAGTTATATAATAAGATCCCGCTCAAAGTTAAACCATCCCAACCTGCAGCCAAGGTAACCTTTGCGGGAGCTTTCGAACCTAATTTCACACTTCTTTTGAGAGAAAGGAGGGGGGATACCCTAACCTAAATGTAAGAAGATGTTGTAGAAATAGAATCTAATATGATGGCTTCTGACAAGTTGAAAAACAAGGTAGAAATGGGAAATCGAGAAAACAAACGTTTTAGGGAACAAGCTGGACCCTCAGGGTCAAATAGATCCACAAATGACAAAATGGATGATATGGCTAGGATAATTAAGGATTTATCAAATAATATTTCCAGAATGGAGCTATATCAATCCAAAGCTGATCCTTTCGTTAAGAGGGAATTCAAAAGAAACCCCAATCCTCAAAATCAACAAAGGCAGATTAAAAATGAAGACCAGAAAATTCAAACCCCTTTAAAAAATGAAAATTTTATAGGAGGAAATGACCTGCAAGATTTCGAGGATCTGGAAGAAGATGTTACAAATTTGGGTGACGAATGCACTCAGCGTTTTTTAACCAAAAAATATTATGAGAAGTCCTTAAACACACAACAACTGTCAAATAAAGATGAGGACATAAACAACACTGATGTTTCTGGCTATCAAGAAATAACTGATTCTATAATGGCTGAGGTCCAACCGAGGTATAACCTGAGGTCTAAAAACAAACCTGCGTTGACTCCTCAACCCAATAAAATTCTCCCTAGAGGTGAAGTATACGATCCCACCCCAAAAGAGACTGAGACATCTAATAGAAAAATGAAAGGGGAAAACTCGCTATATCCCAAAGTAAAGGAGGTTGAGACCCAAACAAAGGAAACCAAGACAGCTGAAACACATATACCGGTAGAAAAACTCACGGGTGATAAATCAACACAAACAAGTAAATTAGAAAAGAAGGAGTCTGAGGTTTCAACTAAAGAAATGGACAAAGGTAGTGGAGGGTTCAGCCTAAAAAATGAGATAAATAAGATAAAAATACCAATCCCTCTGGTGGAATTAGCGAAGAATCCTGTATATCGAAAGCAAATTACCAAAGTGATAGGTTTTTCGGAGCTAGAAAGTCACTCTGGCGGGATAAAATTGGAAGATGATAAACCCAATATCACTTTTGGTCCACATTTCAAAGGTGCCAGAGACACCGTCGCTCCCTTCTATATCACCTTAGATGTGCATGATCGACTGYTGCATAACTGCATGCTAGACTCCGGGGCCTCACATAATGTGATGCCCAAAACTATTATGACAKACTAGGCCTCAAGATCACCAGGCCTTATGGGGATCTCTACTCTTTCAATTCAAGAAGAGTTAAGTGCACGGGTATGATAAAAGATTTAGTAGTCACTCTTGCACAGGTCCCGGTGAAAAGTGTCCTAATGGATGTAGTTATTGCCGATATACCCCCGAAGTATGGTGTACTTCTATCTAGGTCGTGGGGAGCCAAACTTGGTGGGTCTTTCCAACTAGACATGACCTATGCCATGATTCTTGTGTTTGGTGGACAACTTACTCGGTTATAAAGGGAAACGAGGCTAGCCTACACAGTGAGCGACCCTCAGAATCCTAACAATTTTCCTGTTTATATTGCCGATCAATATCTAGGAAATTGTATTCTATCTTTTGATGATGATGTAAATAGCTATGCATAAGAGAATTTCTTAGAAAATAATGAATCAGGAAATACATATGAAAATATGCATAGCACAGGGATTTGGAATTTTTTTTTTTATGGTGCCCTGTCATGTGAAGGAGTGGGTGCAGGAGTACTTTTTGTGGCACTTAAAAACGAATTTGTTATCCCTTTCTCTTACAGGCTTCAGTGGGACATAGACTACACAAATAGCGTCTGTCAGTATGAAGCCTTAGTCTTAGGGTTGGAAGCTGCCATGAAGTTGAACATAAAGAACCTGGAAGTTTACGGAGATGCAAAGTTGATAGTGAAACAGATAAATCAGGACTGCTAGGCCAAGCACCCAAGATTGAGATCTTACAAAAATTGTGCCTGAGATCTTATAGAAAATTTATTTTCATCGGTAAAGGTTCATTTCATCCCAAGGGACGAAAACCAACAAGCCAATTCACTGGCCAAAGTGGCTTCAACTTTCGTACCCCCCATTGCTTTCAAATTAAAGTACCACATAGAGGTAAGGCACAAACCATCCATACCAAACAATATACAACACTGGAAGGTTTTCGAGGATGACGAACAGAGCAGAAAGTTCCTGGAAATGGTAGGTGATTTCTCTGAAACCCACATTGACCAGGAGGACCAAAATGATCATACCTGGATTATGCAAGAGGGAGAGGAGCCTCGGGAGTTCCGAGAAAAAATTGTTAACCATCGCATGTTGATTTTAAAGAACAATCATATTCCAAAGGGACTAATCCCCTTGGAGAAACTTTTTGATCAGAATGACATGCATTTAAAATCCACTCTGCAACCCCAACCAGAGGAGGTTGAAGACTATGACGTAGGGACAAAAGAGGAGCCTAGGATGGTAAAAATATCAAAATACCTTCCTCCTGAGGTAAAAAGCAAGTATAAAGACTTACTTGTGTGGTATAAAGATGTTTTTGCTTTGTCTTACGAAGAAATGAGAACCTACAACACCACCGTGATCAAACACAAGATATGCTTGAATCCTGGTGTCAAACCCTTTAGACAAAAGCTTAGACAAATCAACCCTATCTTATTTCCCGTGGTCAGAAGGGAAGTTAATAAGCTCTTGGATGCAAAGATAATAGTACCACTGAGATACTCCGATTGGGTAGCAAACCTGGTCCCTGTTAGAAAGAAGAACGAGGAGATTAGACTGTGTGTCGATTTTATAAATCTAAATAAGTCCTCCCTCAAAGACAACTACCTTCTACCTAAAATGGATCACATATTAGAAAAGGTAGTTGGGGAAAATAGGATGTCGATGATCGACGATTTCTCCGGGTAAAATCAAATTGCCATAAATGAACATGATAAAGAAAAAACAACCTTCACTACCCCTTGGGGTACATTCATGTATGATAAGATGCCTTTTGGTCTAATGAATGCAGGTGCCACCTTCCAACGTGCTATGGATATTTCTTTCATCGACGAAAGAGACAAGTCTGTGGTTATCTATCTCGATGATCTAACCATTTTTTCTAAATCTGATGAAGATCATTTAATACATCTTCAACAGACGTTTGAAAAATGCCGCAGGTTTGGTCTGTCTTTAAACCCCAAAAAGTCTCACTTTGCCATGCAAGAAGGTAAACTCCTGGGCCATATTGTGTCTCGATATGGAATTAAAATTGATCCTAGTAGGGTTGAAGCTATAGACACAATAAATATTCCTAGAAATGTAAAGGAAATTCAGTCATTCTTAGGAAAGATAAATTTTTTGAGGAGGTTTATCCCAAACTTTGCTGAAATTGTGAAATTGATCACATATATGTTAAAGAAAAACAATGAAGTGAAATGGACAAAAGAGGCCAAAGAATCATTTGCACGCATCAAGAAGGTTATAAGCGAGGCACCTGTACTGGAAAGCCCTGACTATATAAAGGATTTTCTTATTTTCTCATTCGCCTCCGAACATAAAATTGTCACGGTACTCCTCCAGAAAAATGAAGAAGGTTTCGAAAAACCGATAGCCTTTTTTAGCAAAAGTCTCAGAGATGCGGAACTCAAATACGATATAATGGAAAAACAAGCATATGCTATGGTAAAGTCATTAAAGGATTTCAGAACTTATGTGTTGCATTCCAAGATAATTGTGTATGTACCCACTAGCTCTATAAAAGACATTTTGGTTCAGTCCGACAGTGATGGAAAAGGGGACGGTGGCTCACTAAAATTCAAGAATTTGATCTAGAGATAAAACCGATGAGACTAGTAAGGACAAGGTTTGGCTAAAATTTTAGTTGAATCAAATTTCAGAGCCCTCGGTATAAATGGCCTACGGGGAAGTGAAGAGGGTGTGGACCTGAACGAGCTCGATGAGCAAACAAGTGTAATCATAATCGAAGAAAAGTTTGCCTCATCTGATTGGTACAAAAACATAGTGTCCTACCTGCTAACATTGAAATGCCTGAGTGAATTATCTCCATCCAAATCCAGGACGCTAAAACTGCATGCGGTCAAGTACTGTATATCGGAAATTTAATTGTATTGGAAGGATCCACTTGGCTTCCTATTGGTTTGTTTGGTTGAATCAGAAACAGAGAAGGTCATAAGCGAATTTCAGGAAGGGGTGTGCAAGGGACATCATGCTTGGAGGGAGACAACTTATAAGATCCTAAGGGAAAGGTATTATTGACCAAAACTTTTCTCAGACGTCAATGCCAAATTCAGAACCTGTAATCCTTGCCAATTGTTCATAGGCAAGCATAAACTCCCAGCGCTACTGTTAGTCCCGGTCAAAACAGAAGCTCCTTTTCAACAATGGGGACTAGATTTTATAGGTGAAATTAACCCCCATTCTAGCGCTCAACACAAATGGATCCTGACTGCCACATATTACTTCACTAAATGGGTGGAGGTTATTCCAACCAGAAGGGAAACAGATTCGGTGGTAATAGATTTCCTAGAAGAAAACATTTTGTCTAGATTCGGCTGCCCCCGAAAGATAGTCACAGATAACTCCCAGGATTTTAAATCTATGTCTATGATTAGTTTTTTCCAAAAATACAATATCGTGCTCGGCCATTCCATGACATATTACCCCCAAGGAAATGGACTAGTTGAGTCTTCAAACAAGAGTCTGATCAATGTAATTAAAAAAGTGTTGAATGAGAACAAAAACTCTTGGCACGTGCATTTGAAATATGCTTTATGGGAAAACTGGATAGGCATGAAAAAATCTATTGGCACCTCTCCTTTCCAAATGGTGTATGGGACTGACGTGGTACTACCCATAAACCTGGCGCTTCCCGTAATGAAAATGTGGCAAGATGAGAAAGAAGAACCAAATCATGTCACAAGAAGGATAAACTAGCTGATCGAAGTACAACAACACAGGGTTGAAGTGGACGAAAGGTTGCAAAAATACCAAGATGACATGAAAACGTTATTCGACCGTAAGGTAAAAGACAGAGAGTTTCTCCCTGAAGATTTGGTATTGAAATGGGATGCTAGAAAGGAAGATTCGGTGAAACAAGGTAAATTCGATCATATCTGGTATGGACCATTCAAAGTCGTAGCTCCCGAAGGAAAAAAATCATTTCTATTAGAAAACCTGGACGGTAAAATATTCAACGCCCCTGTCAACGGGTGTTATTTAAAACACTATATGCAATAATTGGTTCCCAAAAATTTCCATTGTATATACTGGTTTTTATTTTATTTCTATTTCATAATTTCTTTTGGGTAAGTTTACTTTCACCTCTAATTAATTAGGTCAGTGATTTTTGTAGAAGTAGAGATACAAAATTTTCAATACATTCAACTCTTTTAAAAGGCACTCTTTGTGTTTACAGGATTGCGGCTTGCAACCTAAACGAGCGAAAGGAGCAAACATAAAGTCATATATCAGAGACTAAATTCGCCGAAAACAGGTGATAGAAAAGGTTTTTGGTTATTTTAAAATGGTAAGGCAAAGGTACAAATTCCTAAAATTTTTATTTTTTAAACGAAGGTCTCCAAAGCGCCGTAATGATCTCGTAAATATAATTTTTTCGCTTGACTGGTGATTAAAAGATCGACTCCTTACTCTGGGTTCTAAGAGTTTCACCTAGACAAAGATGGGGGGTAATTAAAATAAGTAGAGAAAGTAAAGCATCTTCAGAAAAGGGTCCCAAAAGTTGGTTTTAGTCTATGATCCCTGTGTTTCGAATCCCAGATCTCTCTCCGTCACTTTTTTTTTTTCTGTCCACATACATACCTACTTAAAAAACTAAGCTTCTTTCCGGGTTCTATACATAGGGAGAAGAGATTACGTTTTAGCTTTGGAAGTTGTAAAGAAGATTTCATAAAGTAAGCCAGTATTCACAAACACTCAGTCTCTTACTAAGCAAAGTTATGCATAGGTTGATCCCGACTCTTCTAGTTTTTTCAACAGTTTCAAAGGATTGAGGCTTGCTCGAAAGAAGGCCCCTGGAAGTAATTTTTCCCATTTCCCTTGCGGGATAAGGTGTTTTGAAAGTTAAGGGAAGGTTGGTACCAAGTAATCAAAGCAAGTTGACAGACCTCCACTGCAAATATTACACAGATATCATCCCTCATACAAACTGATTGCCCCCACTTCATGTTCTAAAAAGTAAATTATAAGACAGATGGTGAAAGGAAATTCATATTTGATTTCCCCCATATAGTCCAAAGAGACGATGAAAGGAAATTCATAAATGAATTCCCTCATCTCATCATTTAAATGCATAAATATATTCCGAAATGGTGAAAGGAAATTCAGTAAAAAGGGCCAGATAACTTCACCGGGGTGCTGAACAGGATTGCTGGAAGTGAAGCAATATCTGAGATATTTGTAAGGCTTTCATACGTAAATCTCACTCTACTCTGGTAATCAAATTTCTCGAAACCTGATCTGCACCCCAAGTTCGGACAAGGATCCCTGATTAAAAAACATGTAATTTACCTCGTTTGATGCAAGCCAAAAACCACAAGATCTGTTGGATTTCCTAGGACTGTTTTGATTATCTTAAGGTAGACCTGAATTCAGTAATGAGAAAGAGAAAGTCATGAAAGGGGTTGTAGCTGAGTTTGAAACGCATTTGAGTGTTGAAAAGATTTTCAAAAGTAAAAGACAAAATATCTTCTTCCCTCTGTATCCCCTTTCCCTAAGAAAGTTTCACAGAAATTAAACCCATGACTCCATTTACCCAATACAGGCACGTGGTCTACTGTTCTTCCCGTCTTGCAGGGAGATGTGATCCCTAGTTGGAGCCTATGTTGGAGCCACCTTTTTCAACTAGTTTAAATGTAATTTTTAAAATCAAAGGTTGGCCTTTAAGTTGTCTTTTACTTCGTGACCTTTACCCACTGAAAATCTCAGTAGTCTCGATATGCGAAGTGGCGATGGCCATTGTACTCCTAAGCCATTTCCATTTAACTATTAAATGAGCTTTTTCACTTTTCTATACCTCGGGATATCGCGTTTCGGGAGTTACAAGTCACACCGTTTCCAAGCCCCGATGCACGAAGTCATGAAACAACCTTGAAAGCTTACCCAGGTTAGCGCCGAGAGTAAAGTTCCTTAAACCTTAGTTAAGTGCGGTCAGGATTTCGCGTCTCGGTGATCGCTCTCCCCAAAAGTCTTACCGTCATAACTCCGATAGGTGAAGTTGTGAGATAGTTTCAGAAGTTACCCGGGTTAGTGTCAGGCATAAGTTGTTTTAAACCGTAGTTAAACAATGTCGGGGTTTTGCGACTTAGCATTCACTCTTCCAAGAAACTATACCTCCGTAGCCCCGAGTCGCGAAATCACGATATTAACGAAATCATGATATTAATTAAACACTTAATCTGTATCACGTTTTTGCTTAACTAGATCGTGTCATCGCGATCTCAGTTTTTAAGGGCTCGAAAGATAGGAATGAAATCTCCCGATACGGCGAATGCCGAAAAGGGTGATTAAAGTTTAAAGAAAACCCAATTAAAGAAGCTAAACCAGATTAATCAGTGCATTAATATGAATATCAACACGCACCATCTAGGGGTTAAATTTAAATGTTTTTTATGCCAACTTGTGTCACGACCCGTCAAAATTTATAGCATTTATTTGAAGTGATAGGTGAAGATATTTGTTTTTATTGCTAAATCTTTCTCAAAAAACGATTTGACCGTTCTGTTCGTAAGGATGCCGGGGTTTTAAATGGTCAAGATATAAAAAAAAATCTCTCATTGTTTCAAATTTCATTTCTATCTTGTGCAAAGAAGCTTTTCTCACCAGGCTAATTTCTGTATGTATACACATTTTTACTACATGAGAGCTAATTCAGAGTCCTCTATCATGGCCCCATGAAAAGTGTCCAAGGCGATTGTTGAGAGTTCAGGGCAAGGCTCAGATACTGTTTTCGATACTACACCTCAAAGTGTTGATTCTGTCAGAACCTGGTCATATGTCTCTGAGGTTCTTCAGTCCGATCTAGTGAACTGTTCAGATGACTCCAACGATAATGAGAAGGACGATTTGGCCACCAAATACAAAATCGTCTTTCAATTAGAAATGCATAAGATAGCGGCTAAGCCACGACTCCTTGCATATTATGATATGATCTGATGGGCATTAGATCATGTGGATATCCCGACCAGAACCATTATCAGCGAGCATAAGGTGACCGTTGGGACTTTCACACCAGAATATTTGCAGGTGATGTACCAATTGTCACCCACACCAAACTTCTCACACAATGTCGAGTTTTTGGAAGGTTTTAAGCAGAGAGAATGCGAGCAATACAATAGAATCCTATATGATCTGATCAAAGATTGGATCTTGCACCCCGCAAAGTTCAGGGAGAACGACAACAAAGTTTATTCAATCTCTTCCTTGGAACCACAATTCAAATATATAGCCATGATGACTTGTAGGTTATATGGGAAGGAGGACACCAAACATTTTTTTCTCCCATGGGTACCTCTCATTCATACAGTTGTTGAAGGCTTTTCCCTCGACTGGGCCAAATTGTTGTTAGACAGTTTAACTAGTCAGATTAACGAATATCGGATGCAGAAGATGAATGGGAAGGTCGCTTCATTTTTTATGTCCGCCTATATCATGGATGTTGTTTGTTTCATGATGCCTTTCCCTCTAATGAGATGGAGCTGGACCCCATCTGAGGCTGAGCCTATCCACATCTACCACTCAAGACTTTGGGAAGATAAGGCTGTAGAATTTATATATGAAATTTTCAATTGGGTAATGGTACCAATGCATGTATCCATCTTTGGCAACCCACCACCTAGGATTTCAGACAACATCACCACCAACTTGAGCAATGTAGCTGATTGGTACATAGAGGCTGAATTTTCATACATCAAGGTTTTCGGCACCTCTGTTCCTCCCTATGCTCTGCCATTATTCATACCGGATAGGCTAGGTTGTTGCGAAATTGCTAGGCAAACTGTGATTGGTGGCATAAGTAAAGAGCTTAAAGGATTTTCAAAGAAGGTATGTCTGCCCTTCCCCATTCATTTGAATACTTATTATTTATTAGATTTCAGACATGCAAAAGCTGAGGTAGCGGCTTTGGAGGATATTAAATTGGTCGACATTGAGTTCAAGAAGCATGACCCACACAGAATCATGGGAAATCACATGGCGAATTGTGGCCTTAAAAGGTATGAACATGAGAATTCGCCTCATGATGACGTCTTCCGAGGAGAGAGATCTTATACTGAGGTTCTCAATCGAATTCAAACTTTGTCGCCCGAGGAGAGGATTGATTTCTTCAAATTTTAGGAACATCGACAGAGCTGCCTTTCCCCAGTCTTACAAGGTAAGAACCCACCGACTGCATATGTATAGGAAATGGAGGCCAAGGGCTCCAAAGATTCAAGACCTGACTAAGAGGAACACCAGGAAAATAAGAAACAAACTGGAGACCTGAAACAAAAAGCCAAAATCCTCGACCCTCCAAGCAAGCCAGCCTCGACTGTTACCCCAGGGAAATCATCCAAGCAGATCGACAGCCCCATCATTTGTCCACAAAGGGGATCCCAGATGCAGCTTGGATTTTCGATGAAGAACTAATGCTTATAACTGTGGAAGAGTTGCCTCCAAATGAATTTTTCTTCGATAAGAAGAGAAAGGTTGTTGTGAGACAAGAACTTTATCAAGAAGCATGCAAGGTAGCCAAGAAATTTAAAATCCTTGTTGATGGCAGAGCCATGAAAAAAGAGAAATTTGCAACTCAGATAGAAAGGATGTTGGGGGATTTTGCTACAACCAACCGATATTCTGTCGAGTCCCTAAAAGAACAGTTGAAGCAGAAAAACCACTTGATCAAAACATTGGAGGATAAGTTGGACACAATAGAGGAAGCTGCCAGAGATCAGGCGAACATAGGTATAGAGCAAGCTAGAGAAGATGATAAAAAAGAAATCGAACGAATAAAGTCCGATATCAAACAAACACAGCAGGCGGCCCAGACCAAACAATCACAGATAAGACAACAAGAGGAGTTAATAGGGAAATTACAGGCCAAATTAAATTTTGCTGAAATCCATGTGATAGATATCGGGATATTCCAATCCCAAGCCATAGAAATTCGAAGAAGAGTGTCGGCAGCTCAACAACATTTAATTACTAAGGTGGAGACCATTCAGAAGATCTTCCAAATCATTGATCGAGTGCTTGAAGACATCTCCTTGAGAGAAGGAGAATCTGGGGTGGCTCGGGTCGTTTTCCAAGACGCTGTTATAGCCACGACGAAAAAGGAAGTGGGAAGTAGTTCCAAGATCTCCATCCCAGACCATACCATAGGTAACATCTTACTGAAGGCATGGGAACAAAATATATCAGAGAGCAGAGAGCGAGCTAAAGAGGTGAGAAATTTTTGTGAAGAAAATCTTAGGGAGATAGATGAAAGTTTGTTGGGTCTTGATAGTGAAAGCAGTACCGGGACAATGGGACAGGTGGATATAGCCAAGCACCTGCTCAACATCAAGGAGAATGAGGAAAGAGAGAAGACTGAAATAACACAGGTAACTCAGACATATATAGTCCAGGTGGATAAGTTGCTAATAAAGCCAAGTGTATTGTTATGTTCTATCACCACTAAAGAAGGACAAGTAGGAGGAAGGTTGCCATAGTTAGCGAAGGATTGTTACACCTTCGAGGAAAACAACCAAGAGGAACCTTCCAGGTTGATAACCCAACTGGTGGAGAGGTGCATCACTTGCACACAACAGGCGAAGGGACAGTTTTCGGGCACCAAATAATGACATGTGTCTGTCCATTCTATTTTTTGGAACCCAAAGTTTAAATAAAGGAAGGTGGTCCATCCGCCCGAAAGAGGACAAAGGAAAAGAATTGGAATGCATAAATATCCTTTTTGTAACCGAAACAAATCCTGGGACGATTGAGATCCTAGCACGCAGAATTTGTATAAATATGTAATTAGAGGAAAGAAAAGTGGCTGGACCTTTTTGGTCGATTGTAATAGAGACTATCTCCTTTTGAGAATTAATACAAAGCAATCTGAAGACTCCGGATTCCGTCAAGACTGTGTTATGAGTTTGTTCCCTCTGTGATTTCATATTCAATTTCATTTCTCTTATATATGTCTGATGAATGTTTCATTTCAATTTAGTAAAACCTCTACTGTGGTGATCAATTTTTAGTCATCTATATTGTTTACAGGTTTTCCTCTGTATCGGCTATTAGCAGGTACAAGACCTGTGAACCCTTTAGATTGTCATATTTTATGCTTCGTCGGATTTCTTCTTATCTTATTTTCTTCTTCTGTTTACAGGGTGAGATACTCCCTTGATAGGAGCCTCGCGTTATAGACATCTTAATGTTTTTATCACATTTCACACACCATTTATTTAAAATATAACTTAGTTACGAGAAAAGGCCTTTGGTTTGCACTTTATCTTTAATATTGGATTCAAAAGTTCTCTTTTATAAGATCAAATTGATACAACATCAAAAAACCTCAAACTCTTCTTTAATTTTCCTGTTCCTCTATGATTGTCCCCGTTGCAAGATAGCCTAATATTGAACCCGGCTTATCGGACCAAACCCATATCGCTTTAAACCTTTTCGATACCATACTTAAAACAACCACCACCCATGTAGAACTTGAAGGTTCATGGGCCGCGATTGAACAAGATATAAACATTCAGGAACAATTGGAAGCAAGACAACGAAAACCTGGAAATCAACCTTAGCTTCCTTTCCCAAAGGTTGACTCTTCCCCCTTTTTATCCTTTACTCAGTTTCAAATGCCTAGACACTGTACTTTCTAAGCCTTAAGTAGAGACTCTGGAACAACAAAAAGAATAAGACATAGCGTGTTGAAAAGTCGCACCAACATTCTTGAGACTGAAAGGGAGTTTACGGTATGTGAAGGTACCCCAAGGGAAAATAAAAGTGGTCTTATGTTGATCCACAGGTAAAATATTGATTTGATTATAGCCGGAGAATCCATCCATCAGAGAGAAGATTTCACTCCCGGCACAATCGTTAATGATTTGGTCGACAAAATGGGTTGGATAATTATCTTTAGGACACGCCTTGTTAATATCCCTATAATCAACACAAACACAGATTGTTCCTTGTTTCTTCGTAACTGAAACAATATTGGACACCCAATCAATCAATGCTATAGGGTAGACAAAACCATATTTAAGAAGTTTTTCAACTTCGAGTTTGATCGCAGGAGATTTTCGTGGATGAACTAGGCGAAGTCGTTGTCGAACGGGTTTAGCGTCAGGGTATGTCTTAATTTCATGTACACCAATATCTGGATCAATTGTAGGAATTTCTTTGTAACTCCATGCAAAAATGTTACAAAATTCTTGGAAAAGGGCCTTGTAAGTTTGGATCTCATCAGGAGAACATGAGGCACCTATATGAACATTTTCCACAATTTCAGGCTTAATCGAAATATCTAGAGGAATGCTAGGTGAAATATTTCCCAAGTTCCCTTCATACAAAACATCACGTGTTGGTTCAGAAACTAGGGGAATAATAATGATTGTAGATGGATTCAAAATCTGTTGGTAACTATTGATAGTCTCGGGTTCCAGGAAGAGGATAAACAATGATGCCCATCTTCCCATGGAGTGTCTTCCATGGACATAACTATCATGATCATTTCATCAGTGTGAAACACCATGTGAAATAGATCAAGAGACATATCTAAGAGAGAATGAGGAGAAGGAGTTTCCACTTGAATAGCTTGATAGGATAATTCCACCAGACTTAAAGGCATTTGGTCACCATAATGAAGACATTCGTCTAAGGTAAGTACTATCCAAGGGTTATAAGACTCAGTGGTTTCACCAACACTGGTCGAAATCATGTTAATAGAAGCAAAAAAAGGAGGAGGAACATCGGGTGGTGGAATGGGGAAAGTACCCATTAATGATGAATCCTTTAAAAGATCCACTCCGACATTCTCATAACCAGGAGGTGTTTTCTCTATGAAAGGAACATTACTAGTGCGTGAATCAGAACTAAAAAAGGAAATTTGATCTACTGTAACGACTTCGCCTTGGTGAGGGAAACATACCACACAGAAAAGAGTAGAAACAATTGTTCTCATAACATTGGTCCAACTATGACCAAGTAAGAGGTTTTAATCGAGAGGTGCATCAAACACCTCAACCTCAACAATAACCTCTTTTCCTTCTAACGCAATAGCTAATGCAGGAAGAACACCATAAGGTTTAAACCCTGTACCATTAAAATATTTTAAAGTATTGTGTGACTCGGTAAGGGAAGGAGAGCTAGTGGCTTTCAAACAAGTGATGGACATGATGCAAGTCGAAGCTCCTTCATCAACAATTGTTCGACAAATATTCTTATTTTCCACAATTACTTGTATTTGAAACTCTAATTGACGAGGGAGTCTTGGAATGTAATCTTCCATGTCAAATATTATCAAATTCGTATCGGTAGGATCGATTCTACCAATATCCTTTAACGATCCCTTTAGTTGAGTAGGAAAACTATGAAGGACTTCGAGATACGACATTACAAAAGGTGCTTGTGCAAGATCTTCTGCAGTACTATAGTTTTGAGCACCACGTGCATGGGGGTTAAATAATGACTTACGAACAATGCCCTTAGGAGGAAGATGAATATATGTGTCTAGAATAGGTCATTCCAGATGAAGAGGACCATTGGGAGGTGGAGCCAATGGAGCAGGTTAAGCCAATGGAGGAGTTTAATAATCAAATTTCTCTTTAGAAGGAGAATAATAATTGGTTCGAGTAGCGACTGCAACTTAGTTTTTATTGGATTCACCCGTACACATAAGTACATAAGACGTGGTAGAGGGAGAAGATTGGTCATGAATAACCAATTTTTCCTACTGTTGAGAAGGAAAAGGTTGTGACAAAATGACATGTGTAGAAGGCGTTTTGGTTCCTTGTAGGAACTTAGTAACCAATGCACATATTGGAAAATATTTTGTATAATGGTCCTCACCACAGATAAGACAAGGATAGCGAGGTTTTTTCTTTTCTTTATCATCAACAAGATAAGTCTTGGGTTTATTGGATTGTTGATTATTAGTTTTATCCTCTTTATTCTTACCCTTCCCTTTCTTTTTATTTT
>ML793491.1:32654-47183 GCA_009831015.1 Picea engelmannii | reverse complement strand
AAGGGGGTGTATTCTTCCATTTATTCTAGAGGCATCCCCTGCATCCTATGTGAACAATGAGGGATGATGTTGGCCGCACCCAAAAAAGAATAAAAAATATCTATGGCCAACTAGAGAAACACACAACACTTCACTAATAAAATCTAGATATCAAGCACACAAACAAACCTTCTTATTTCGAAATCACTACTTGGTGATGAAATCCAACATCGTGGGATAAAAAAAATAAGGGGTTGGGATAAAGTGGGTGGAAAAGTTACATTGATAGTGTTGATGTTTGGACAACATCGGGAAGACATTCTCTTAGAACAATAATTAATAATATAATTATTGATTATTAAATATCATATATAATGAGTAAATGATAATAATAAATAATTATTGATTATTCAAGGGATGCATCCTTTCATGGATGGTCACCATATGTTCCCTATATATGGAAAACTCATCATTGTAATAATATATTTATCATATCTTATATTAAGAACAACAACATGGTATCAGAGCAGGACTAAACTAATTCCCTCATAGGAGGGGCCCAGGATCCTGAAAAAAATTACTTCTTGTTTTAGCTGTGTGAATTCTTCGGTAGCAACATTGAAGTTTTGGAATGAAGAAGATAAAGACATGGTGAAAGCGGTTATCGAGCCCAAGAACTTCGAGCATTTTATAATGAGATTTCCTTATTATTAAGGACTTGTTGATGGTGTCGATGACAATGCATTGTAGAAAAATATTCCATACTTGGTGAAATTATCCTCATCCATTGATTGGACCTATTCTATTTTTTGGAAACTCTCAAGATCCAAAGTAGGTGATTATGTTCTTGGGTGGGGTGATGGTTACTTTAAAGAACCGAAGCATGGGGAAGAAATGGCTCAAATATTTAACGAGTCTGAGATAGAGAAGCGGATGAAGAAAAAGGTACTTCAAAAGATCCATATTTTCTTCAGTGGAGGAAAAGATGATGATTTTTTATGGGATTAGAAAATGTATCTGATACAGAGATGTTTTATCTGACATCCATGTATTTCTCATTTCTGCGAGGTGAGGAATTTTATCTTTCGATGCCAAACCCTTCAGGTTGCTCTCTTTCCAACATCGATTCTATTAGATTTCAAAGATATACATAAGTGAAGGAGGCCTTCCTCAAAAATGAATTGAAATCTATTTTCTCGGATATGAGATCAGTGATCCTAGTAAAAAATCCCCCAAAAATTCATATTCAAGCTCAGTCAATAAGATCTGTGGAGAAAATGAGTTTGTCCAAAGTGCAGGACATAGAAGCTACCCTGAGAGGAGTAGACGCTTTATTTAGGAAGGGTGTGTGTTATGCAGAATGACAGAAGAATCATGCTGCCAACATTGGTAGCTACGCGGTTGATGGTTGTGAAGAACTTATGGCTAGCAGAGAAGAGGAAACTGCTGCAGCCCTGAAATGTGTGGTGTGAAATTGTCATCATAGTTTTCACAAGAGGGAAGTTGAAAATGATACATTGCGCGAGTTCCATCGTACACAAACATGATCATCCACCATTCTGATTCAGAGGTATCGGTTTCTCTGTCTCAGGAGCATGTCTCATATTCTAGTGTCTGAATAGTGTAATATAAATCATCACCACATAAGTGAAGATGGTTTAATGGAGGTATTTCCTCATTGCATTGTCCCCAAAGCATGAGAATGGTATATGTATCGGCACTGATATGAAAATGAGAGATGGACCACTAGAATCGAGAGTATTTCCATGAAGGATTGAAAATTCTCCGCCAACAGATTGTCACTAATGATTGTCATCTTGTGATCACTATTATTTCCCAAGAAAGAGTACTCCAATATCTGATATTCATTTCCATTGATATTGATATTTAAAAATGGTAGTTATCTCCAAGAAAATCCTGGTAATGACTGTCGATACATGATGTTGAGAAAAGAAGGATGAGAAGAGAAGATGCAACAACAAGTTGGTCAGATAAAAAAAAAAACAAGACATTGGTTTCATGAGGAAGCCTCGATATGTCTTGGGGGACATTGGCTCCATGAGGGAACCTCAATATGTCTTAAACATGTGTTCCATGAGGGAACCATGAGATGTCTAGTATGGACATAGTTCATGAGTGAAGCTTGTGGTTGGACACTTCAGGATATTTGGGTTTTCAGTATAAATTCATGTACCCAAGGAGAAAAGGACCAAGTTAGACCCTTCAGGAAAAAGGGTACATTTGTGGGGTACAATGAGTCTCTGAATGCATACCCAACCTACATCCTTGGCCAGAGATAGATTGAGGTGAGAAGATATGTTACCTTTGAGGAGGAGATAGCCTTCGGGAGATTTAAAGGATCTCACATGGAGATTTATAGTGAGAGAAAAGAAGAGATGGTGCCTTCTCCCCCTCACCTTCCAGCAACTCAAAGGGAGACAATTGAGCCTATTGATCAAATTGATCACGTTGATATTATCGCTTTATTTGATGTTCCTAGAGATATTGTAGTAGGTTGAAAGTGACCTACATGGGCTCATCATACTCTACAAGAGGCAGAAGGACATCCAACTCCTCATGGTACATTATGAGAGAGAAAGATACCTTAGAGATATTCGTGCTATGCCACAACTATGATCCACATCATTCATTTTTCAGCCTTCCTGTTATGAGGAGACAACTAGCCATCCAATATGAAGAGATGTCATGATGGAGGAGTATCAATCCATCATGAAGAATGAAGTGTGGGATATTGTTTCGAGACCTGAGGGGAAGTCTATAGTGAATTCCAAATGGATCTACAAAATCAAACACATAGTTGAAGGGAGAATCGAGAGGCACAAAATGAGATTTTTTGCTAGAGGATTCTCTCATGTGGAGGGAATAGATTATGAGGAGACATTTTCTCATGTTGCTCGATACACTTCTATTTGGATGATTATTTCCCCTGAAACATCCATGGGTTAGAGATTACATCAGATGGAGGTAAAGACAACCTTTCTCAATGGAGATATTGAGGAAGAAGTATACATCGAGCAAACAGATGGTTTTGTGCTACATGAGAAGGAGTCTCATGTGTGTAGGTTGAAAATGGCTTTGTATGGAATCAAGAAACCACCTCGAGCTTGGTATGCAAGGATTGATGGACACCTAATGATTTTTGGGCTTCAACAAAAGTGTTGTCGATCCTAGCCTGTACTACAAGACTATTAATGGTGAGTCCCTGATTTTGGTCCTCTACGTTGATGATTTATTCCTCACCAATATAGAGAACCTTATTGTTGAATGCAAGTATGCATTGGACCCTAAGTTTGAGATGAAGGACCTTGGGATGATGCACTACTTCTTGGGACTAGAGCTGTGGCAAAGAACTGATGATATTTTCCTGAGTCAGGGGAAGTACATAGTTGAGATATTGAAGAAGTTTGAGATACTAAACTTGAAGCCTATGGCTACACCAATGATGATGAATCTGAAGAAACTAAGTGTGTTCTTCTTCCTATTATGATGAAATTGATCTGACTCTATACAGAAAACTGATTGGATAATTGATGTATCTAGTTAACAACAGACCAAATATTTTCTATGTAGTGAGTGCACTTAGCCATTTTATAAGTCAGCTGAGATAGACACACTAGATTGTTGCAAAGCATGTGTTGAGATACTTGTGAGGCATAGATGGACATGGTTTGAGATATACTTCTAGTATTGATATGATATGGTAGGAATATATTGACTTTGATTGGGTAGGGAGCGCAGTGGACATAAAGATCACCTTCAGGTGTTGTTTCACTTTGGGATCTTCCATGGTTTCCCGGTGTAGCAGGAAACAAACTTATGTGGCTTTGAGCACAACAGAATAAGAGTACATTGCATTAAGTATGATAGTCCGTGAAGTAGTGTGGCTTCACAAGCTCCTTGCATATTTATCTGAACATGTGTTGGATTCCGCCATTATTCATTATGGTAATCAAAGTTGTGTGAATATCTCTGATAATCCAGTGTTTCATGAAAAATCGAACCACATTGAGATTAAGTACCATTACATCTGAGACATGGTGTAGAGGAAGGAAATATTGGTGCAGTACCTTCCTACATATGAGAAGATTGGTGATGTTCTTACCAAACCAGGAAAAAGTTCAAGCACTTTCGTGACAAACTTGGCATGGAAAAGAATGCCTCCCTCGATGAGAGGGAGTGTTGACGTTTGTATATTCCTAAGACATTATGCAGATCGTACTCCTTTGTGACTGAGTTGAGTTTATCTGTGATGATACTTATCCGAGAAGGGATAAGTGTGGTTGGGATTATAACCCAACGTCCCTTGTGGAGAACACATGAGGACACATCCCATGTGGAGAGAACATGAGGACATGTCAAGGGAGTTTACCCTTGTCGTCATACACTATGGGAGTTTACCCTAGTGTTTCTAGAGGGTGCAGCCTCTAGAAGTACACATGGAGTTCCATGTATGACAAACGTTTTCTAGATCTTACTCCTTTGTGAATTGAGTTGAGTTGATCTGTGAGGACAATTATTTGAGAAGGGATAAGTGCATTTGGGCTTATAGTCCAAAGTCCCATGTGGAGAGCCCATGAGGACATGTCAAGGGAGTTGACCCTTGATGTCACAAACTATGGGGAGTTGACCATAAGTGTTCCTAGAGGGAGTAGGCTCTATAAGCCCACATGGGAGTGCCATGTGTGACAAACCTTTCCTACTATGGAGGTTTTGTATCACTGGCAGAGACTGCATGTCTCTGGACAATATTTGTGTACTAGTATGGAAAGATACCTCCCTAGATAAGAGAGAGTGTTGATGTTTTAACATTGGGTGTAACTTCTCCTAGATTGGGTTGCATACCACGGGAGATAGGATACATTTATCATAAAGGTGCACTTATGGTAAATGGGCCCAGACGTAGTCCTTCCTTGATCATGAAAAGGAATAATATGGACTCAAGGTGCTTGAAGTGCTTTCCCCATGTCAGTTAGCATCAGGCTAACATTCATTCACAAGTGTGTACTTGTGGTGAAAGTTCCTGGTGTAGTCTTTGTCCTAGTCATGGTGATTTGACAAGGAATGATAAAGACTCAAGATGCTATATGTTATTACATGAGGACCCTGAGTGAACCTGAATTAATTAGCTTAGAGGGAGATCCATAGAAGGAGTTCTCCTCGGTTCAGGTGGGAGAGAGATGTCTCCCAAGACTGACAAATAAGTGTCATGAGTCTAGGGTGAAGTTTGTATACTTCAAAGACAAGCTTGGCATGTTGAAGAATGTCTCCCTCGTTGAGAGGGAGTGTTGATGTTTGGACAACATCGGGAAGATATTCTCTTAGAATAATAATTAATAATATAATTATTGATTATTAAATATCATATATAATAAGTAAATTATAATAATAAATAGTTATTGATTATTCAAGGGACGCATCCTTTCATGGATGGTCACCATATGCTCCCTATATATGGAACACTCATCATTGTAATAATATATCAATCATGTATTATATGAAGAACAACAACAGACGGCCTTCTTAATAGACTTATGCCTTGGTCATGAAGGCTCCCACACATAGTCATGGGTATACCCTCCAATGAGCCCAAGTGAGTTTAGCCAACGTCGATTCTAGGTATTGTGAAGTCTTTACCCTCCATAGTCACCTCATGTGAATACCCTAAATAGATAGGCTACTAAGGTTACCAATTACGACAATGATTCTTGGGGAAGTAGTCGATAGTATGATATACACACAAAGGCAGGGTATCTAAGCCCAAAATCGACTCGAGAAGGTCCGCACAGGATTTTCTTCTCAAGTGACCCCCAATAATACATGAAATCACTACACTAAGACCAACAAAGAATGGTGAGTAACTCTTTTGGCCCTAATGCGACCTCGTGATTGACCCTTGTGTTAGAAGGGCTTCCCAGGACAAAATGTAGCAAGTGGATTTAACTCTCCCTATCACAAGATATTATTGTGTGTTTTGATGCTTTGGAGAGTATTCTTCACAGCCTATTCCAAATTTCTATCCCTAGCTAATGTTGTTGTATAAGAGTTCTAGAAAATAAAAGTTACTAGATATATTTTAAAATTATGCTGAATTTTAATGGATGTTGCTTAACTCAAAAAGGAAGCGGAGATGGAATTGATGAAGTGTTTGACCTTGACTCAACAATATGCAAAGAGGGATGAGATGGAATCTTTTTTTTCGATGAAATCTAATTACATAAGGGAAAAGGTTTTCTTTCTCCAAAATGCAACAAGTTAGAAAACACAATTTCTTCAATCTTTGAATGATCTTGATGCTAAACAATCAAAGTTATCAAATTTTCCAATTTTGTCTTTCTAAACAAGCACTTGAATGCAAAAATTTCTTGTAAACACGACCAATAGAAAAACAAACTTCAATTGTTTTCCTTTTCAAATAAAAATAGAGATCTAAATCAAAAAGAAAAAGTTTTCCAAGAATATGAATGCATTCACAACGCAATTTCCCAAACTTAACTCATAATGCAACCAAAAATGTAAAGGAAAGAAAACTTATTTGTTTAATGCAATAAAAAATATTTTTCAAATCAACAACAATCCAAAACTCAAAAAATATCAATAACAACTTATCTAACAAGAACTCGAGGACGAATCCTAGAGATTATACCCTTGCAGCAAGAAGTGAAAGACGAAACTATGAAGATTATGAAAAATATTCTCAACACTCGAGAAACGATCAAATTCAGGCTAAAATATGCAAACCAAGTTGTGAATAATCACTCAACAGGACCAAAAATTCATCCTAGGAAACGACAAAAAATCTGGGAAAAGAGGAAAAATTGACTGTCACTCCAAACAAATTCTACAGGAATCGTCGTAGGATACAAAAGAGCACAATGCGATGATAATCAAGGATCATCATAGGAAATGGGAAATACATAGTGCGACGTCGTCGCCCTGGTTTCCACAGGCAGGGTGCGACGATGACTGAAAATAAGGGGAAAATGAATAGAGGACAAGATTTCCAAATGAACTTTCAAGACCAGGGAGTCAACATGGACACCCAATGACTTAGAGAATTAAATTAACCAAAACTAGGCAAGCGAAAAGAAAAAAAAGGAAGAAAATACGAAAAGAGGACGATCCCTATTTTGGTCACCAATTTTGTTATCGGAAAAATTAGTAAATGTGGACACAAATTAATCTCCCTAACTTCAACATGAAATTAGAGCAAAACAAAGCAGAATACAAGATTCTCTTTAGATTTCATTGTAATGTAAACTAGTTCAAAGAGGGACAAATGACATACCATTTAAATGTCGTTTGATCCTCTCTAGTACTGTCTTTCTCCATCTTTCGATTTGTGGGATGTTGAACCTGTCTAGAAGCACAAACCAACAAAGAGAGAGAACAACGATATATATATATATATATATATATATATATATATATATATATATATATATATATATATATATATATATATATATATTCCAATGAAGCCTATGCATAAGATCAACGAATTATACAATAAAAATGGAGACACTTTTATAGGGAAGAAATGCATCACTGCATTATATTGATGAAAGTGGAGAATACAACCTATGCCTTGATGTTGAAAGGTCCCTTCCAATGGCCCTTTTCTTCAACACACTAACCTTTGCTCCAATTATTTTGATAAAGAGTATTCACAACCTGACTTGGAAATCTAAAGCAAAGCTATCACAAGTACAATCTTCAGCAAAATTCTTCATGCATAAGCCAACCTAGCCTTTCCTATGAGAGATCCCTCTTTTTATAGAGTGAAGAGGGATGGATGAGGAGAATAGGATGATGCAATACTTGTTAGATGATATTGATGGATTTATAATGTGAAAAGGAAGCCACAAGTGCACATTAACATCGGATTGTGTTAATGTCATATGGACTTTCGATTAAGTCAATACATTATGATATGGCATGTGATTAATGATATGTTTCTAATTTATGATTATGGGACACTATTTTAGTGTGTACAAGCATAAGGAATATCATTTATAATCAGTATACACATGGGTAAAGGATTTGTATGGAATATGGAAATAGTATCACTAGGAGGGGAGGAACAATGTCCCTATTTCCACCTACTCACACTCCTTTTTCCATGTTTCGGGTTGAACAATTCATGATGATTTTACGTGGATGTTGCATGTTTTCATGAGGGTAGGTCACAAATTCGATCACCCACAGAGTTTAGCTGAGGGGAAAATAATAAGGTATCATCCTTATTCCTTGGTGACCATTAGTCTCTCAAAAAGGTAGAAACGAGTTGATTTAACCTGGTCTCAATCTTTGTACCATCCCCCCACCAAAGAAAATTGGATGCTTAAAAGGCATGTGTGAACATGGCACCCTTGGTACTTACTAAAATATCATTTTTGAAGGGAATGTAAAACCGCAACACCCTTGGTATTGATCATAGTTATTATGCATACATGAGAAAAATATTTGACTAGCATATGCATTTTATTTAAACTGGGAAAGTTAAATAAATGTACGATTGATTGATTGAGCATATAGATTATTGCACATTCATAAAAGGAAAAATAAATTAGTTTATTTAAAATTTATTACAAAAATGAATGCATTTAAAAATGTACATGAAATAGAAAAAAATTACTTTAATTAATCTAAAAATTAATTACTAGTGCACCCATAAAATAAGGAGAACACCCATAAAATAAGAAGAAGAAGAGATAGGAAAAATGAATTCAAATTCAAATGGATAGTGGGAATATATATGTATACTTGTGAAATATTAATAATAGCATTTAATTAAAACAAAGTAATGATTACATGTGCAACACTCAAATAAGAAAAGAGGAGGAGATAAAGGGAACATATAGGTGTAAAAATAGGAAGAGTAGTAGTTGGGTGATGAATACTCATTATTTTTTATTTAAAAAAAGATGAATTAATTGTGCACTTGTGAATGTGAGTGACACATGGGTGGGTGAATAATAGGAAATTAGTAATTAAATTAATCACAATTTTTTGCATGAAATGGACAAGTGGATTGAGTCACAAATCCTATAAAAGAAGGCTTGATCTAGAGAGTTGATACATTGTTTACTCCCTAATACCAGATGGTTGTTGTAATACACATTTTTATATTATTTAATTGTTGTTGAGTTTGATCTATTAGAGAGTGTGCTTGGTGTTGGGTTTCCTCGTAATATTGACAACTACACTCTCTTCTCAACCTTCCAAAAATATTCATTATAGATATAGGGTCCCTGGGGAAGGAGAGTAACCATTGGGAATGTTTGAACATCAAGCATTGATGGTTCATCAAGCATTGATGGTTCATCAAGCATATCCTGGGTTCAATCGGTCGAGAGGTCTACCTACATTTGGACACAGTCGATCAAGCAATCGACCAACAAACCACACCAGTTGGTCAGGTAGTCGAAATGCCTGTTGGTCAGACAGTCGACCAACAGTCGAAGATAGTCGGGCAATGGATTGACCAACCCTACAATTGACTACGAGTTGGACGAGTAGTCATCCAAATCGAGTCCCATTGACCTGACTTGACAGAGTAGATTTTTTGGAGTCAACTCTAATCGTCAATGATTATATGTGGAAAAGATATTCTGAATTATGTGGAATTTAGTTAGATATTGGAACTATAAAATAAGACCCCTTGGGTCATTATAGTTTAATGCAATGATGATAAATATGCATTGTGATATTATGATCACAACACTTTGTGCTTAAGTGTTCTAACAGTGTCTTTAGACGCCACCTCTATTATTCAAAATTTATTTTCCCTCTTCGATTGTCTATAATACATTGCTCTATGTTTCATATCATGTTCCATTTCATTCCCAAACATGGTATCAAAGCCGATGATTTGGAAACCTCAACATGTTATATAAAAACCTTGTTGAGTTAGATTTGTTGTGCGATTGACTCTGGGTTGATGGTTTGTTGATTGGAACTTATTGAAACACAAAAAATATTTCTATATATCGAATATGGCTTCGAAGATCGATCCTATTGTTATGAATGGATCAAATTATGTAGTATGGGCTCCAAATATGGAAACTCTATTGAAAATTAAGTGACTCTAGAAGTATACCAAGGTCATGATCCCATATCTGACACATGCTTAGAAAAAACATTTTGTTGGTGGAAAGAAGAATGAGCCTGTAGGGGAATCATGACCTACATCTCATGAGAAATCCATTTTCATCTCAGTGGATTTGACTGTCTGCATCTGGTCTAGAAGAAGATTTCTGGTCTGGAAGAAGCTGAAGACCTTGTTCGACCAAGTTGACAAAAGCCACATCATGCGGTTGGAGAAAGAGTTTATCTCTCTTGATCCTCATTCCTTTGAAATAATGGGGGACTATTTAGTGTCTATTAAGGAAATCCAGTTGAATTTTAGTGAATGTGGTGAGAACTACAAGAATAAGGATGAACATCTCATTGAGTTGGTCTTGATAAATTTGAGAACACCATTTGATGTGTTAGTATCAACCTTTCGCACCAACTGGCACACATGCAAGAAAGATGGTAAGGACTACTCCTTTGAAGTTTTTTTGTGAACTTTTTATTACTGATCAACATAGATTACTTGAATAAGAAAATCTTGGTGGTAAGCACCAGGCCCACTTGCTCAAGGGTAAGGGAAATATGGATTCCAAGAATAAAGTGCAAACTAATGCTTCTACACAAAAACCCGCATATATTGATCAGGGGCCCCAAATACAACCACAATGAAGTAAAAAGAAGAATACATGTCGATAATGTGGAAAGACTGAACATGTCAAGAATAAATGATTCAAGAATAGAGATGATTTAGAGGAGAAGGTTAAGAGACTTGAAGGAGACGTGTCCACTATTCGCCAACCCACTAATAATTTCACCTTCCAAGTTAGGACTTCTTAGGCCTTTATGTCTCACACTGTGAAAAATGAATGGGTTGTCAACTATGGGTGCACTAATCACATGGAAAAAGATGCTACTTTATTCATGAGATTGAATAAAATTGAAGAAAGTAGAATCTATGTTGTTGATGATTTTTCTTTGGATGTTGCTGGTCAGGGTGATGCAACATGTCGACATGGTAAAATTGTTGATGTCTATCATGTACCAAATCTTAGTGGCAATCTATTGTTTGTTTCTAAGTTGACTCAGATCGGTAATATTGTGGAATTATTGCCAGATCGGTTCTATGTTCGGGATTTGAATAAAGTAAAGTCAATTGTCAATAATGGGCTTCTACACCTAATCGACAACTTATACAAGTTTTGTGACTCGAATCGACCTGAATCTGAACCGAATACACTTATTACTCACACTGATGAGAGAAGTCAAATTTGGCATGAACGAATTAGGCATCTGAATTTCCAAAGTCCACAAACACTGACAACTTAGAACATAATTGTTTTTTTTTATCAAAGGTGTTTCCCCCTGAAGGTGTATGTAAGGATTTGATACTTGGGAAGCATCATCAGATACCTTTTGACTCTATACAAGCATGGTGAGCACATAACGTACTCGAACTGGTTCACAATGATGTTTTTTCTATCAAATTACCTTCACTAGCAGGTGCAAGGTACATTTTGAATTTCATTGATGATTTCTCTCATTTCACATAGGTATTTTTCCCGAAGAATAAAAATGTTGTCTTTAAGAAGTTCAAAGAATTCCAGGCCTTTGTTGAAAATAAATGTGGTCGACCCATTAAGTGCTTGATATCATATAATGGTGGTGAGTATGTCAATCGAACATTTGAAGAATACCTACTTCGATCTAGTATTGATTAGAAGAGGTCGATTCCTCACAAACCTTAGCAGAATGGAGTTACATAACACGATAAATGAACATTAGTTGAAATTTATAGATGTCTTTTGTAGGCTAAAGACCTACCTCCTTGCTTCTAGGATGAAGTGTTGTATTATTCCAATTATTTTCTCAATCATATCTCGACTTGATTTGTTCCTTCCATGACTTCAGTTGAACTATGATATGGAAAGAAACCTTTCGTTAGCCACCTCTGTTTGTTTGGATGTGTTGCTTGGGCTCACATTCATGATGATTGTTGAAATAAATTGGATGCAAAGAGTCATGATTGCATTATAATGGGATACTTTGAAGAGTCGAAAGATTATTGATTGTTTGATCCTATATGATGAGATATTATTATCTGACATAATGTTTGGTTTGATGAGAAGTATTTCAGAGTTAAGTTGTTGGATGTCTCCTCTCGATTACTGTAGGATGTTCCCTTTGATACCATCTCAGACACTGGTTCTCCGACTCTCCTCTTCATTCCTTCATCTGTTCTGTCAAAATTTCTTCATGTTTTGACTCGATCATCGATCTTCGAGTCGACTAGTCCAATGTATTCTGTTTCAACTGGTCCACTGACTGTGGAACCTCCAACTTCTAATCAACCTGCTGAAGTGAACCAAAGTTCACCCGTTTATTTCCTACCCCGTTGGGATGCCAAGAAAATTGAAGCCATTGGAGCTTATGTTGGAGATGGGTCCTATGGATGAAAGATCCAAATTCAAAATCATCATGCCATCATTTCCCTCATGACTCATTTCCTTGAAAACTTTGATCCTATTACCTAGTCTGACATCAAATTATGACCCGAATGGGAACAAGAAATGAAGAGTGAAATTGATTCCTTGTCGAAGAATAAAACATGGGACTTATTTTCCTGGCCACATGGAAATAACATTGTGAAGTGTCGATGGGTCTACAGGATGAAATTTACCTATGAAGGTGTTGTTGAGCGACATAAATCACACTTCTTCACAAAGGTATTTTCTCAACAAGAAGGCATCGACTACATTGAGAATTTTTCCCTTGTTGAAAAGATGAACTTTGTTTGATTGTTTCTTTCCCTTATTGCTCTTTTTTTATGGTAGATTCATTAGATAGATGTGAAGAGTTCCTTTCTTCATGGAGACCTATCTGAATAAATTTACATGGAACAACTACTTGGCTTTTTGACAGATTCTAATTTGGCATGTCGACTCAAGAATTCGCTTTATGGTTTGAACCAGGCTCCTTGACATGGCACACTAAAATTAATAGTTTATTTCTTAGGATTGGTTTCAAAAAGTGTGAATATGATCATAGCCTGTATATTATCCACTCCAATGGAGACACTATGATTATTTTTGTATATGTTGATGACTTAATCATTATTGGAAATAATAATTCTTTCATATTTAGATTGAAGAAAAAACTTGTTGACTCCTTTGACATGACAGATCTTGGCACTCTGCATTATTTTTTGGGTCTTCAAGTATTACCACTGTCTAATGATTTTTTCATTTCTTATTCTAAATATGTAATCGATATGTAGACACATTTCAAGATGGATGATTGCAATCCTTGTGCCACTCCTTTTCAGTCTAGAGTGAATCTTACTAAAACATGTCAAACACCTAATGTTGATGCTACACTCTGTTGGCAATTGGTCAAGAGTCTTACTTATCTTAATCATAGTCGACCTAATATATCCTTTGTTGTTAGTATGATTTCTCAGTTCATGCGATATCCCATAAAAGGCCATTGGAAAGCAGTCAAATGCACTGTTCTATATTTGAAGGGTACCACTCAATTTGGTATCAAATATTGTTATCATTTAGATTTTCTAGTCGGCTTCCTCGACTTCGACTTCGACTGGGATGGCGATGGAGATGATTAGAAGTCCACTTATGGGTATGTTTTTCTCTATATCACTGGACCTTTAGTTTGGTCGTGCAAGAAATATAATATAGTCTCTTTGTCGACTACATAAGAATAATATCATAGCGTTGTTCAAGCAGGTACTAAAGCAGTTTGGATTCATCAAATTTTGTGCGAGCTTTGATTTCCTGCTCAGACCTTGACTACAATATTATGTGATAATCAAAGTACCGTATAGGTTGCTGAAAATCTCGTTGCTCATAATAAGATGAAACATGTTGAGCTCCATGCTCACTATTTGTTGCAGTTGGTTCATGATGACGTTATTTCCATTGAATATTGTTACATTAAAGATCAAGTTGTTGATATCTTCACCATACCTTTAGTTGAATCCATATTTATCAAGCTCCACACTTTGATTTGGCTTCAGGATGTTGGAATTATGGGGGGGTGTTCAAGTAATGTAATTTCACCTCCTAAATCTCTGGAGTTGTGTGTTGATGGGGGGGGGGGGGTGTTGGAACATCAAGCATTGATGGTTCATCACACATCTCATGGGTTCAGTTGATCGATAGGTCAACCTAGATCTAGAAACAATTAGTCCAGTGATTGAACAACAAACCACACCAGTCGATCGAGTAATCGACGTGTCTGTCGGTCGACCAATCAACCAACAGTCAAATATAGGCAGGTGGTGATCGAACATCCCTGCAATCAAATATGAGTTGGAAGGATAGTCGATCAGAATGAGTCTTGTCGATCCAACTTGACAGAGCAGATTTTGTGGAGTCAAATATAACCATCGATGGTTATAAGTGGACAAGATATTCTAGATTCTATGGAAGTTTGTTATAT
>ML793491.1:0-26018 GCA_009831015.1 Picea engelmannii | reverse complement strand
GGTGAATCAATATGATCAATTTTAATATTTTTAACCACAATATGTATTTTTTAAATTTATGAGCAGTTCATTAAAAACATTCAAAACATCATGAGCAGTATAAATAAGAAATGAACAATAAGAAACCACACAAGTACACAATACACTAGACTTTTTCATGGAAACCCAATGCAGGAGATAACCATGGAATTATTTTCTTATTTGTTAGAAGAAATACATTCATAGGAAGCACCAAATTCCTTGTTTTCCAACTACAACTAGAAGGAGGCTCCAACCCGTTGGCACAAATTTGTCAGACTAGGGTCCTGCGCAAGTTACCAACAAAAGGGTACCAAAGTAGTCTAGTGTGTTAGCATTTTCATCTTTCTAAAAGGAAAGAAGTCTCATCCGAAGTGCAACCAAGACAAAAGAGTTAAGCGAAGGGTAAGAATAATTCTATTCAGGTCTATAATCTGTCTATACAGTTACTGATCTAGCACAAGATAGATACTCAGCTCAGATCCTTACCAAATCATGCACTAATACAGAAGAATCAAACTATATAGAACATTAAGAAGGGATAACGACATGTAATTCATAACAGATAATGCATAATGATATTTCAGAGATACAAAAAGTAAGATGAACCAGGAACATTTTCAAAATTTGTTCTCCAATATATTTCTATTATATTAGAAGTCTTTAGATAATAAGCATTCACAACTTTACATTATAAATCCACCCTACTCAATATAAGAGATCAATAGGTACATTTCAGTATAATACTATAGCTGATCACAATGAGTCTAGGATCTTTACTTCCTAATTATAGTCTAGATTTGGAGTACAGATCCAGTTCTTTCATATCTCTATCTCTCACACACTCATTGCAATACAACACAATACTAAAGAGAACATACAAAAGAGTCACCCAAGAAGAGAATCATCCTCATCCAGAGAATCATCCTCATCAAGAGATTCATCCTCCTCAAGAGAATCATCCTTTCAATTGATTCCTTTTTTCCTCTTGAGAATGCATCGACCCTCTTCTCTTCTTGATTATGTTGTAACTATATTGTCTCCAAAATTGATTATGCACTGGCTTCAGACTGTGTTCAGTTTCAACGTATTTTTGTTGCGCGTTTCCTTTTTCATCCTTCTTCACTTGGTTGTGTTGAGCACTCAACACACCCTAAAAATCATTATCATTTTTTTTACTTTTTGGGTACCACTTTATCTTCTACACTATCTGATTCAATTTCATCTTTGAGAACTATTTTGTCTTTTCTTAGTTTTCATGTTTCTCATTGCCTATTCAGGTTTGTTTGAACTTGTGAAACCCCATGACTAAAATACTTTAACACCTAAATTAAAAATCGATAGCCAAACACTGCACCCAACACGCTCAGATTCGGCGTCGGAAATAATTCAAGTAAGTATAAGAACCATTCAGAAACAACAGTCGTCGAGCACCAATCTTCATCGGAATTGAAAAAATGGATTTTTGGTTTGTGTTAAGTTTTTGCATAAAGATATCGTCAGTATCTGATTCCTCATCGACATCGGTGAAATACGGGGATGATAGACGTTAATGAAGAACATAAAGATATTGTCGATAGACGATGCCCAATGCGCTTATTGGAATTGGGGAAAACCTAAAAGGATCACAAAAAACATTATGACTGCACTAAAATTTATTCTCGATCATTGATCACCGATGTGTTTTCTACACTGGGACTTTTTCGCGGGAGCTAATCTGAAGAAAGCACTTGACAGATTTATCGCCGATCGTCGACCTTGCACACTTTTTCGGCATCGGCAAGCTAAGGTTTTTTTTGGAATGAATAACTTAAGGAAAGTCCTGACTCTGATTAATACACGCTAATTTGAGTCATTGATATGCAACACCACTTGTCTCCACTAGGTTAGAGGGTCATATGGTATATTCTTATCCTGAGTCATTTTTTTTTGGTTCCTTAAGTCCTAGTCAGTTTGGCCACGTCAGCACTACATGGTAAGATCGATCGGCGTCAGAGATTTTTGTAGGGTGACATCAATGAAAAATGTTCATAACAAATCCACAATCCCTGATCCACCCACTGAGAGAGAGACACAATGGGATGTTTTAGCATTAGATACGATCATATTTTGAGCATTTAAGAAGCTAATTAATACCAAGTCTCGAATTAGTTGCTACCTTGTGTGCCAATCAAAACAACCATATAAAATCACTGATTGACCACATCACCACCCATGCCTCCACCGTCAACCCATGATGAATTTAAGTTATAGAGATTCGACGACAGAATCCTTAAAATTTCACTCATAACCCGAATTGAATGACTGATGCGACACGATAAGTTCTTCCATGTTTAAATTCTCTTGAGTCATTGTAAATGAAATCATTCTTCACATAAGAGAATTCCAGAGCATCCGAAGGAGAAAGACGAGCGACTTGAAGGCTATATCAACTCCGTGATTATCAAAATAACCTTTTTTTAACAAGCTTCAGAGGTATGTATCCGAGTCTGTAAATTTTACATAGTTATAATTTATGTATTGTTATCCAATTTTTTGTTTTTACACAGTCTCTGAAATTTTATTTTAAGTTCCAGGACCAATTCCTCCAAGAAATCCAACCACTAGACGATCGCTGAGGGAACCGAAGCTAAAAGAACCAAAGGTAGGCGAATTCTCTTCTCCAGGGGTTGCAAAACAATTGGAATACACCCCTGTTGGCATAGAGGAAGACCCAGGGTTCAACACTTCAACAATGCACCAACAAAACTGTAACTATCAGCCCTTTTAGCAACACCTGCGGAGCAGATGAAGTCTCACCCGAGGTAGAGGAAGGGGGGGTTGTAGGACTCAGGTGTCTACAACCTATTTGGGACACATATTTGTGATTATAACACTTAACATAGAACTTAGCTAATCAATATGCATTAGTTCATACATCCATTCACATCGCAGATTAAACCCTAAGTACAGAACAACGTAGTAACAACCAAGATCAAGTACTTTTCATCACTTATCACATAGTATTGAATCAGATCTAACATTCATTTACCATTAATAGAGAACTAAGCATCCATACATCTATCTAACATATATAAAGATCAGTGCACTAAGAAAATAAACACATAAACAACATGAAAAACATTGCACAAAGCACATCAACATAGGATATATGTGGTTCACCCCATTGTGGGGCTATGTCCACCAACTTGTTCTTCTTGTTATTTATTAATATTCTTCAATCATTTACAGTCATCTGCTATTGTGCAAAGAGCCATAGAGCCCAACTCCACATAGGACAGGAGATCTGTGCGCAGCCCACTAGATCCTCCTTCCCAGGGTTAGTTCAAGGCACAAAGCGAACTCCTGATTAGTAAAAACCCTCTTACAATCACTTGTACTTAGCTCTGCAAGTCTTAACATACCCTTTGCATGAAGCCATTAGTCATGTACTAAGACAATTCTAGTCTCTCTCTTACATTTCCTAGCTTCTTATTTATACATTACAGAAAGGATTAAACATGGTTAAACCCATGGCACAACATCCCATACCCTTTACATAAACCCTAAAATCCCAAAAATCCCGCAAAATAAGCAAGATCCCACGATCTCCACTTCGCCTGGGCACTCCGTCTTCGACCAGCATGTCGAAGTCCCAAAAATGGTCAAACACGACCAATGTTCTCTCAAAACTTGGTCGAGGGCCAACAAGCCCCCAACACTCACCTGTAATGTATCCCGAGTCACTCCTATTTGGGAAACACTACTTCGAAGGCCTCGAACTTAGCTCAATCTGCCTCGACTTGCTACTTTGCTAGAGCCTCCTGCTCGACAAACTCCTGAATGAATTTCTTGGTGATAGGCCCTTCCAAGTGCTATTCCATTGTCGCAACCAGTTGGTCTAGCTTTGAGCCTTGTCCTTCAAATTCTTCAAAAAGAATGTAGGTTTTTTCCTACACCGGTTGGAGTCTCTGTGTCACTTCCATAACCTTTCTTTGAATGGCAGTGACCTGCCACTGGACTATGCATTTCTCCTACGATCTCTTCATCTTCTCAACTGTAGTAAGAAAATTCATATGTGCTTCAATGGTAGATGCCTTCTTCTTTGTATCTTGGATCTATGCTTCCAATCTCCTCAGCTCCAGATCTTATCCAAGGCGCTCATAGGTCTGCACACTTCGATCACTTAATTGTTTACATTCTGAGGCCAATGCCTTGATTCTTTCTATGATGTTCCTGATAGTTTCTTCCCTCTGATCGTGCACTTTTTTCGGAGTGCTAGGTACTTCTTGGAGTTCTAAATCTATTATCTATGCTTGAATCTGCTGAATGGCTTTGACGATCTTCACTACTTGCATATCGAATGACTCTGGTTCCTCCTATGCCAAGACCGAAACAGAGAGAAGTGCTCTAGTTACTTCCTCTTTGACTGCAATATTCTCTTCGAGTAGTTGGTATTTTTCTTCCTGTATCTTCGCATTGTTCTACTCAAACTCCGCCTGAATTTCACTTTTCTCCTTCTACACAAATCGAATTTTCTCTAGGACCTCCTCCTTTTCTTGCTTTAAGGCCTCTGTGGCCTCCTCCTTTTCTTCTTGGGCTCGATGAAGTCGAGCCTCTATCACATCTTCTAACCTTCACAATTGGGTGGGCTCATCTCCCAATTCTACATTTTTTGCTGAAGATGGCACAATAGGCACTGTGCAACTCGAATGGATAGCTTTTTGGATGTCCTTGAGCTCCTTCTCTATTTTGTTGTACATTGACTCCTGCTTTTCTCCATGTTTCTGCAAGATGTCTTCTGAAGCGTCTTCTACAACTATGATGATGAGATCAATATCATCCACTGTGAGCACATTCTTCGACATAGGTTTGTTGGCATGAGACTTATTTCTTGCTGAAGGTTTCTCAGGGGAAACCTTCCTCTTCTGCGATTCTTCTATTGTGGTGAGGGGATTCTTCGGTGGTGTAGCTTCGCCTTTGTATTTATTTTCTCCTTCTTCCCCTTCTTCCCCTTGGTTCACTTCATCTCCTCCTCCTCCTCTAGGTGAATCGGGCCTACTTTCATCTAATGTAGTGTCCTCCTCATCAGTTTCTATGTCTTGGAATTTATTCCTTTTCTTCTTTTTCTTCACGTTGCTCTGTCCATCATACTTAGTCCGGGTGACCAAAGGACTTTCGATGATGTCTGGGTCAGAGAGCTATGCATCTTCGACCGATACAAGGAATTCTTCTGGCCATTCCTTAGTGATATCTTCCATGTCTTCATCGATCAATTTATAATATGACTGCAGATCCTCCTTACTTTCATCCCTACCTGTGGTGATGTAGATGATGTGTCGGTCTTCACAGAACGTTTCTAGTGGCCTGTAATGATGGAGTATATTAGGTGTCATTCGGGGGAATGATTCAACGGTGCACTTTAGTTGTACGTAGTAAGTGTGGAACACCACATTCGATTGCCACTGCTTTTCCATATTAGTCGTGTACCACAAGGTGGATAACCTCGTGGCCAATGATTTTGATGGCTCAACTTCCGAGAAGGTTGCGCCTTCCAGAATTTTCCAAGCGACAAATGCGATCAATATTAGTAGGCAACTGAAATAAAATGTGTATCCTTGGTCCTACACTTCACGACAATCCTTCTCCAACTCATTGACGAGGTAACTCACCAGTTCATCTGCATTCCTTCGACACACTTCCCTGCGAGTTCAACTACAAACCCTGTGACTTGTGTTGTTTGGTTCTTTCAGACGATCTTTCCTACTGTAATATGACAAGCTAGGTGCACTACGCCATCCTGGATGGAGGCTACCTTTTAGCATTGCCTCCCCTTCTCTACATCACCATAGTCTTATTTTATACGTTGTGCCAAGGAGCGATCTGATGTCTTCCCTGGGTAGAACTGGTGAGGGTCCGGTACTTGCATGCCTAGTCTAGTGATCAGTTGGATTAGTGTCGGATCCAAAGTCATGTGTCTGTATAACCAAAGATAACATCCATGGTAGCACATCAGGAGGATTTTAATGCAAGCGTTAACCTCCTGATGTTGGCAGAAGTGGGGAATCTTCATTATGTTCAATATCATGGAGCGTGAAAGCTCCTTAATCCATGACTGGGGAACTATCTAGGGCTTCTTCCAAGTCATCTTCATCAGGTACCTATGTGGTGCAAGGATCACATAGTTCTTTCAGTCTCTGAGATTAAATTTGTTGATCTTGAGAGTTGGGATCAGTCCCAACTGGGGTCCAACTGCGCGTATCCCCTTTGGGAGGTACACAGTGATAAGTGTGTACTCAAAGTCATGTGGGACACTGTCACGACTAACTGCACCAGCCAAAGCCGGGATGTAGTCAGGTAAGACCGTCGGGATCTGCTTCGTGTTAGCCAAATCATCGTGGTGTTTTCTTCTTTTCTCAGTCATGGTTCAGCTAGACCGACGTCTAGTCGAGGGGGATTCTTGCAATCCTCCCATCAATGATGCCTTTATTCCTATAGACATGACTTTCTCAGCCATGAGGTCGATCAAAATATCCTCTATAGACTTCTCTAGTGCGATATGCTCGCCTGACATTCACACTTCTACTCACAGAGATCAGGTAGGCAAATAGAAAGATGAAGTAATCAAATGGACAATGAGGTCTAGACAACACAACGCGGTATGCAATCAATTCTCTGTTAGATTGAATATCTTGGTTTGCAAAAATTGGTCCCAACGTAGCATCCGACGCGTTAAATAAGAAACTTTGTAACAGATTCCTTCAACATGTCGAACTTTTTTAATCAATACGAATTCGGTCATTGTGGCGCAGTATCAATGGTCCAATGGCGATCCTTCCATCAATAACTACGTTTCTAACAGTTCTGGAGCAGAATTCTAACGGTTAGGACGCCTCCAACAGTCATATAGCTTCATCGTGGTGAATTCCCATTCTGCATGGTTTTGCTATTTTGGTGAGGTTCAAGTTCTACAAGCCCACCTTCTACGAAGTCTTCTCAAGAACTTCATGTAGTTTTTCTAATTTTTCTTTCTTCTTGCTGAGCTTTCTGGCCTTATTTCCTGTGATTTGGGTCTCTGGATTCCTCTTTCCATTTTTATTCTTATATTCTCTTAGCGTAATAACTTCACATTGCTGAGGGTCTTTCAAAGGGTTCAAAGGTAATACCTCTTCTCTTATTATTTCTGGGGCGGATGCACTTCTTTCCTGCATGGAAAGGTTCTTTAAGACTTCTTGTGTTCTTTCAAATTCGACAGCTAATTTTCTGGTATGTTGTTTCTTCGACTTATCCTCTTGTTCTTGTATTAGTCGCTCTATTTTTCTAGCTATGAAGTCCCTTAATTATTTCGTTTTCTCTTCTATGTATTCCTCCTCCATTTTCCTTTGGATCTAATCTTTCTCAATCCAAGACTTTCCTAACAAAAGTGGAAAAGGGGTGTTGTTATCAACAAACTTAATGACTTCAAATTATTCTTCGGTCAATGTTTCATGAGCAATCATAGGTACATCAGTAACTCTTCTAGATAGGATGAGCACCTTTCCTTTAAAAAATCCTATCCTTCCCAATGAAGGAACCATAACAGGCTTTCCAAAAATTTCCCAAGTGCTTTCTGGCATAATATTCACATGTGTTTCTTCATCCAGGACATAGTCTATGTCGAAGTCTCCTATTCTTGTTTCTATGCACTGCTTTTCTTTTAAGATCTCTGGTAAACTGATGTCTCTATAATCATTCAATGTTTCTTTCATATGTAATAACATAGTCTCTGACTCTTTCTGGTTTTCTAACATATCTGTAGTACCTTGACCTTCTTCATATTTTTCTTGTCTCGTGTTCATCTTTTCAACTTTGGAAATCATTCTAGGGAAATCCTCAACTTTGTGACCAATAACTTTATAGCACAGACAAATAACACTTGTACTAGGGAATTCCTTAGCAAGATGTCCCGATCTTCTGCAATTATAACATAGTGTCAATCCTCTCTTTCTTTTAAATGATCCCCAAAATTTCCTGTACTGCGCACTGGGATCATAGTGATGGACCTGCAATCTACAAAAGTTCTTTCTAGGTTCCTGCATCCACTTGTTAGTCCAAAAAATATTTCTATGCATAGGAATAACATATCTTTCACTATCTATATCAAATCTATTCAGACTGACTCTTTCTTCTAACTGTGTTGTAGTTTTCAGATTAGGACAAAATCTATCAATCATACTTAGATTCATACTTTCGAAGAAAAAATTTCCACTTATCTTACCTTTATCGGAGCACAAAGCTTTAAGATCTTACCTCTTTTATTCATATTAGGTTCCTTTCTTAGCACCAAGCTTCGTAGGTCAAGTAGAATACTATGCACTACAACAACAGATCTACGCATAGATCTTTCTCTTTTCTTCAGTTCCTAGCAATCACAGTTTTAGGTCCAGCAGCAATGGAACCATTTGTTGGCATAGGGGCAGACCTAGGGTTCAACGCTTCAACAACGCACCAACAAAACCCTATCTACCGACCCTTTTGGAAACACCTGCGAAGCAGATGAAGTCTCACCTGAGGTAGAGGCAGGGGGGTTGTAGGACTCAGGTGTCTACAACCTAGCTGGGACACAGATCTATGATTACAACACTTAACATAGCACTTAGGTAATCAATATGCATTAGTTCAGAAATCCATTCACATCATAGATTAAACCCTAAGTACAGAACAACGTAGTAACAACCAAGATCAAGTACTTTTCATCACTTAGCACATAGTATTGAATCATATCTAACATTCAATTACCATAAATAGAGCACTGAGCATCCATACATGTATCTACCATATATAAAGATCAATGAACTAAGCAAATAAACACATAAACAAGATGAACAACATTGCACAAATCACATCAACACAGGATATATGTGGTTCACCCCAGTGTGGGGCTATGTCCACCAACTTCTTCTTCTTGTTCTTTATTAGTCTTCTTCAATCGTTTAAAATCATATGCTACTATTCACAGAGCCACAGAGCCCAACTTCGCAGAGGATAGGAGATCCGCGCGCAACCTGCTAGATCTGCCTTCCCATGATTAGGTCAAGTCACATAGCCAACTCTTGATTAGCACAAATCCTCTTACAATCACTTGCACTTACCTTTGCAAGTATTAACATACCCTTTTCATGAAGCCACTAGTCATGCACTAAGACGATTCTAGTCTCTCTCTTACATTGCCTAGCTACTTATGTATACATTACAAAAAGGCCATCGGTTGACATCCCATACTTGTTACATAAACCCTAAAATCCCAAAAAGCCCGCAAAATAAGCGATATCCTGTGATATTCACTTTTCTTGGGTGCTTTGTCTTCGACCAACCTGTTGAAGTCCCAAAAATGGTCAAACACGACCAATGTTCTCTCAAAACTTGGTTGAGGGCCAACAACCCAGAGGCCGGAACCTGTCATTAAGACAACAATGAAGAAGGTTTTCATCTAGCCTCCAGCCTTTGGCGATACATAGGCAAGCATAGGGTCCAATATGGCGCTCCCACATTGGGGAGAACTCTTTACCAAGACCAACCGGATGATGAGAGGCATCGACCTCCCAGAATTTGGCACACCCAATTAATTTTTCGACTTGCATGACATAGTCAAATTACATGTCGATCAAGAATTATCATGGGTTGCAGAGATAACAAAGGTGGTGAACATGGTGCTAGGACAAGTAAAACAGTTCATGGAGAACCCGATCAAGGCTTGGACAGTGCTATAACAGTTGAGTGCTAAAGTAGTCAAATATAGGGCATGGGCAGTGGAGATAAAGGAGATCATTTTGGCCCCGATGGACCAACACAGGTTCTCATACACCAACACGTGTGAGGAAGTCTTCGTCAAATGGTCGGAGTATGATAAGAATCATCCACTCAAGTGAGTTCATTTGATGACTCTTATAATACTGAGAGATGAAAGTGTCATGTGGTGATTTTATGTTTTACTTAGCTTCACTTTTGATAGTTATTATTAGTTGATAATATGTTATAAATAAGAGGTTCGACCTATTAGAGAGGGTCGATGGTTGTTGCAAAGACCCTCATTTTTGGATTTGTAAAGAACTATCTCATAGCGACCTTAATTGAGAAGTCCTATTTAGTACCAGAGACAATTTTTTGTTTTTCATCAAAAGCATGTGTGGTTGGATCTGAAGAAGAATTATTTCTGATTTGATCTCATGAATGGATGATGTAACGTGTAAGAGCCTCTGAATATTTTCATAAGTTATTTGATTCAATATTTTTATAGTTCTTGTCTTTAATGATGAAAAGTAAATCATTGTGTTAATATGTGATTGATGATTAGAGTTAAGGAAACTATTTTTCTTGCCATCGTTTATTGCATGTATGTTTTCTCTTGATATTCGTATCTTAGTCAATAATTGGAACACCAACAAGTTAATATATTAGTAGTAGGCTTGTTGTAGGTGAAAGAATCATTGGCTGCATGCTTGAGTAGAAGGGTTATCCCGAACTTAGCCTTCTTCAGTAGTTAAGTTATTTTCCCTTTGTTACCCAACTGGTTATACCAACATTTATCTTGTACCGGTCCCACCTATAGGAGAAAATAAAAAAAGAGAACGCTCAAACCGAAGGAGAAGTTTTCACAAGAAGAAATCTTGTCAATCACTACATAAATCCCATTGATTAATTGGCTTGATCACAAGATTTGGAGAACCATTCCACCAATAAACGTTGCCAAGTCTAATTTGGCCTCGGTGGTGGGTTTGGTTCCTACTGTTGAGTTAAAGGGATTTAGGACCCCTCAACAGAACTAGTGCTAGAAGGAGGGTTGAAGAATGAATGGATGACAATATTTTTGACATAATATTTCACACAGCCCGTAGGTTCAAAACAAACCACATGCATGGCTAGTCATTCCCAAGACAACCCACGCACACTGAGTACTCCCGAAATGAGTAAATCACCCCAGCAAGAGGAAGAACATCTATTTCTTGAGATACCTTATGCTCTTCTTCACAAGGATTTGAACCAGTTTAGAAGAATCACAAGAGATTACGCCCGATAGATCGGAGCGCTGCCCTTAGCTCCGTTACTTCCTCGTAGAAAACAAGTAAGAAGACCAGTGGTTGATAACCTTGATGGGTTTTTTGTGCACACATTAGAAGACCTGATAGAGTTTTCCCTCATAGAGATCGAACATCCTCTTAATCTAATTCCTGAAACACCAGCTAAAAATTTCTCCGAGCCTGATGATTTTTCGGACGAGGAAGTGTTTAACTCAGAACGCTTAGTTCGGGGATCAAACGACATGGAAGATAAAAATGATCATAATGAAGAAAGGGGAAACCACCTCAGAATAATCAACCTTGTTTAGCGAGAGATGCTCTCGCCATCCCTGGATGAGTACATAACCTTCCCCGACATCCAAAAAAGTTACTCCCTAAATTTGACCCTTGAACCTTAGGATTGTCTGAAGACCATATGAAAAAACTCATACTAGCTATCAGACTAATGAATTTCCAACATGAAGACATGGTATCAAGGATTTTCCCCTGTAATTTTGAGAATTCGAACCAAGTGGGGAACCTTCACTTATAAACGTATGCCTTTTGGGTTAATCAATGCAAAGGTGACCTTCCAAAGGGCCATGGATGTAGCGTTTCGGGGACTAATCAACAAGTGTGTAGTAGTCTATTTGGATGACGTAACTGTGTATTCAAAGAACATAGAATATCACATCCAACACTTAACCCAAATTTTTGAAAGGTGTAGGAAATACGATATCTCCTTAAACCCTAAGAAAACTATCTTTGGTGTCGAGGAAGGTAAATTTCTAGGTCATATTATATCTCAAGTAGGGATTCGCATAGACCCAGAAATGATTAAGGATATAGCTTAGAGTTGGCACAGGGGAAGACCCAGGGTTCAACGCTACAACAACGCACCAAAAAAACTCCAACTACCGGCCCTTTCGGTAACACCTGCGAAGCAAATGAATTCTCACCCGAGGTAGAGGCAAGGGTGGTTGAAGGACTCAGATGTCTGCAACCTTAGCTGGGAAACATATATGTTATTGTAACACCTTAATAGAGAACTTAGTAATTACAGTTCGTTAATATTCAGCTTTAGTTCACAACGTAGCTAAACCTTAACAACAGATCAACGCAACATTCACACAGATCCAATAGATTCAAGAACTAAGCATGCCAACAGAGATCAGATCTAAAATTCGTTCACATTATTCAACACTAAGCTATCATATCAGATTCATCTATCATCTAACAACGCACTAAGCATTTAATCACATAAACAAGAGAGCAATCATAAAGCACAAAGCATTCACAACACAGGATATACGTGGTTCACCCCCTCCCTGGGGCTACATCCACCAACTCTTCGTCTTCTTTATTAGCTTCTTCAATCTTCTTACATGCACAAATCCTCCAAATAAACTCCGCAGAAGATAAGAGATCTACGCACCTCACCAAATCCTCCTTCCCCGAGTAGATCTAGGCACAGAGCCTTACATAGTCTTTTACAGTTGCTTGCACTTAGCCTTGCGAGTCTCACACGGTGTGCACAAAGCCAAATCACACAGATCTACTTTTTCACTTAGCAACAATGGCTCACACTGACTAGTCAGTACTTCTTACATCTCCTAGAATTCTATTTATTCATCACCAAATAGGCCTAAGCATGGGTAAACCCATGGGATGACATCCCCATACCCATTACATAATCCCAAAACCCAAAAATCCATAAAATGGGGTCGATAACTCGCAATCTCCGCTTCAACTTATGCTCCGCCTTCAACAGCCTGTCGAAGTCCCAAAATGGTCAAAAATGACCAAGGGTCCTCAAAACTTGGTCAAGGGTCAACAACCCCCCAACACTCACCTGTGACGCATCCCAAGTCACTCTGCTCTGGGTAACTCTACCTCAAACGCCTCGAGCTTGGATCAAGTGGCTTCGACCTATTTTTGTGCCATGACCTCCTGCTCAACGAACTCTTGGATTACTGCTTTGTTGATAGGTCCCTCTAAATGTTGTTCAGCTGCAGTGACGACTTGCTCTAGTTCTTCTCCTCGGCCTTCTATCTCTGCGAATAGTTGGTAAGCCTCCTCCTGTATTGTTTGGAGCCTCTGAGTAACTTCCATGACTTTTCTCTAAATGGTGTGGACTTGCTTTTGGGCAATGCGCTATTCTTGGGATCACTTCATTCTCTCAATGGGTCATAGGGGCTTCAACTGCGCCCGTACTGTTTCTGCTTGCTACTTCGCCTCTTGTAGATGTGACTCCAGTGTCTTCAATTTAGGATCCTCAGTGAGTTTCTCATAAGTTTGGGCATTGCGATCACTTATTTGTTTACATTCCATGGCAAGGCCCTTGATTCTTTCAACTGTGCCTCGAGCATTCGCTTCTCTTTGATTTTTCACATCCTGTGGAGTACTGGGCATTTTTCTTAGCTCCAGATCTATGATTCTCTGCTGAAGCTGTTGGATGATTTCTATGAGCTGCGCTACTTGGTGTTCTACTGGTTCTTCCTCCTTCTGCTCCAAGCCCATCACAAAGTGAAGTGCTCTGTTGACTGCTTCGTTTACTCTGAACTTCTCTGTGAGCATCTTTTTTTTTCTCTTGTTGGATCTGTTCTCTCTCTTCTTCGAAATTCGCTTGAAGAGCACCCTTCTCCTGTTGCACAATCCTATTTTTCTCTATAACTTCCTCCTATGCTTGTTTCAAGGCCTCTATAGCTTGGTCTTTCTCAGCTTGTTCTCGATGAAGGAGGGCTTCAGTCGCACCATCCAGTTTGCGGAGTTGAGTAGGCTCATCTCCCAACTCTGGTTCTTCTGAGGGAAGGGGTGCAGTGGACACTGTGTGGATCGAATAAAGGGATTTATGTACACCTCTTAGTTCTTCTTCAATTCTATCGTACATGGATTCTTGATTTTATTCGTTTATTTGCAAAATCTCTTATGAGGAATCTCCTAAAGATGAAATAATGAAGTCGAAGTTGTCAACAGTGAGTACATTTTGCATCTTTGGTTTATTGGATTTGGACTTCTTCCACAATGAAGGTTTCGTGGGGGAGACCTTCCTTTTCTTAGATGGATCGGTGTCATCAAGGAGGTTCTTTGGTGGTGTTACTTCACCTTTCTTATCTTCTTCTTGTTATTTTTCCTCTTTGTTCACTTCGTCATCACCTCCTCCGCTAGGTGACTCAGATGCAGTCTCTTTTGATGTGTTGTGTACTTCCTATATATCTTGCTTCTTTTTCTTCCTACTACTACTTGGGTCATCATACTCTTCTCAAGTAACCACCAGGTTTCCAATGAGGTTTGAGTTAGACAGCTCCGCGGGGTCAGCAGGGATAAGGAGTTCTATAGGCCAGTCTTTAATGATTTCTTCCAAGTCCTCTATAGTGAGCTTGCAGTAGTACTGAAGTTCTTCTTTTATTTCATCGACGCGCGCAATAATATAAATAAAATTCCTATTTGTGCAGAAATTCATAAGAGGCCTGAACCTGTCTAGGGTGTTCGACGTCATATGAGGGAGGGAATAGATAGTCCTCCTAAGATGCAGATAGTGGGTATGAAATACTGCGTTTGACTACCACTTCTTTCCCATATCACTCGAATACTAGAGCATGGTGAACTTTGTAGTGAGAGGCTCGAATGGCTCAATCTCACGGAAGGTCGCACCTTCCGAAATCTCCTAAGAAGTAAACGCAATGAGAATCAGGAGCCAACTGAATTGAAACTCATAGCCCTGATCCCAAGCTTCACAAAAATCTAGTTTGAGCTGGTTAACTAGGTACTTCACCCAGTTCATTTGTAGGCCTTCCAGGCATTCCCAGCGAGGTCAACAACAAACCATGTAACCTGCGTGGGTCTGTTCTTTCTTACTAGATTTCATGCAATTAATTGGCATGCTAGGAGAACTACGTCATTCTAGATGGAGGCTACCTTGTAGCCTCATGTCCCCTTCTCAACATCGCCATATGTTTCTTTAATCATCTGTGCCAAGGCGCGGTCTACAACTTTTCTTGGGTAGAAGTCTTGTGGGTCTGGTCCCTGCATGCTCAGTCCGGTGATTTTATGGATCAACACTGGATCAACAATGATATGCCTTTCAAACCATAGATAGCCACCGTGGAAGAATGACAGTAGGATCCTAACGCAGGTGTTAACCTCCTGGTGCCTTCCAAAATGTGGAATATTCATTACATTCTAAAGGGTGGACTACACGAGGTTCATGGTCCATGGCTGAGGGATGATATTCATCTTCTTTCCCTTCGTCTTGGTAAAATATTTGTGAGGTGTGAGCGTGCCATATCTCTTACGGTCCCCCAGGTTATAGTCGTTAATATTCAAGGTCAGAATCCTCTCTAGCTATGGTCTGACTGCACATATCCCCTTCGAGAGATACACAGTGATGACGTTTTAGTCGAAGTCCCTCAGGACACTGCTGCAACTCACTACACCGACCAGGGGTGGGATGTACTCGGGTAGGATGGATGGTAATAAATTCGCATTCGCCAAGTCATCTCTATGCTTGGTTATTTTCTTAGTTGCAGCTCGGGATGGTCTAGATCCATGAGCAGTCGATGGGGAGGCTTGCACTCCTCTCGTCAATGAATCTTGTATGCCCATAGACATTACCTTTTCAATCATGAGGTCGATGAGTATCTCCTTTATAGACTCTTTGACTGCGCTAAGTTCTTTGGACATAAACGCTCATGGCTGACTATCTCGGGTTGAAGAGAAACTACTCAATGCAACAGGATGGATGGCGATAGATTGATGATCACTGTGCGAAATCAACTAATTTGTGAGCTCATATAATCACAAGTGGAAAAAGTGTTATCAGTGCAAGGCTCAATGGAATAAGTGGAAAAATAGGTAACAAATCTTTCCAATGGGCGACAAGCCTTCATTAATGCATTTCTTGTCCATTACAGCGCGGTCCAATGGTCTAATGGTGAGATTTCTGGCCATAACTATTGTTCTAACGATTCGTTTCGTCCGGCTAATGGTTATAATTCCTCCAATGGTCATATTGATTCACCATGGAAAAGTTCCATGTTGTGTTGTATTGGTATCCCGATGAAGTTCAGATTCTGGAATCCTTCCTTCTACGCAGTTCCTTATGGAACATTTTGTAACTTTTCTATCTTTTCTTTCTTCTTATTGAGTTTTCTATCCTTCTTCCCGGTGATCTTCGTCTTGATATTCCTCTTTCTATTCTGATTCTGATATTCTCTAGGCATAGTAACTTCGCACTGTTGATGGTCTTTACTAGGTTTCAAGGGAAATACTTCTTCTCTATCTGGTGTAGGTGCTCTACTTTCCTGTATAGATAGGTGTCTCAAGTCCTCATGTGTCCTTTCAACTTTGACATCCAAGTTTCTAGTTCTAAATAACTTCGACCTGTTCTCCTATTCTTCAATCAAATGTGCAATCCTCATAGTCATGAAATATTTTAATTCTTGCTTCTTCTGCTCTAAGACTTCCTCTTCTTTTCTTATGGCTTGATCCTTTTTGATCCAAGGTTTTACTAGTAACATAGAAAATGGGGTGTTGTTCTCAATAAATTTAACAACCTAAAAATATTCTTCTGTCGAGGTTCCATGAGAACTCATAGATATATGGGTAATTCTTCCACATAGGGTTATCAAATTTCCTCTAAATAATCATATTCCTCCCAATGAAGGAATCATAGTAGGCTTTCCTAAAATTTCCCAAGTTCTTTCTGTCATGATATTCACCTGTATTTCCTCATCTAGAATGCAGTCAATGTCGAAGTCTCCTATTCTTGTTTCTATGCATTATTTTTCTTTGAATATCTCTGGAAAGTTGATGTTTCTATGATCATTCAAGGTTTCTTTCATTTGCAATAGTACATGATCTGATTCTTTCAGGGGTTCTTCCATGATCTTAGTTTCTTGACCTTCCTAGGGGTTTTCTTGTCTCCTATTCATTCTTTCAACCTTAGCAATCATTTTAGGGCAATCCGGAACTTCATGATCCATAGATTTACAACAAAGACAATTGGGTCTTCTACCAGGGCATTCCTTAGCAAGATGTCCTGGTCTTCTGCAACTGTAACAAAGAGTTAATCATCTCTTTCTCTTAAATGAACCCTATCCTTTCTTGTACTATGCACTAGGATCATGGTAGCTAACCTGCGAAAAAATCCTTCTAGGATCATGCATCTATTTGTTAGTCCAAACATTTTTTCTATGCATAGGAATAACATATCTTTCACTATTCTTATCAGATCTACTCATATCAAATCTTCTTTCTTCTAGCTATGCCCTAGCTTTTAGGATAGGACACAATTTATCAAACATACCTAGATCCATATTCTTGAAGAAAAAATTTCCACTAATCTTATTTTCAGCAGAGCACAAAGCTTCCAGATCTAAAGATTTTCACTATTCTTACCTTTCTCAGAGCATAAAGCTTCAAGAGCTTACCTCTTTTCTTCAGATCAGACTTCTCTTCTTAGCACATAGTTTCACAATCCAAGTAGAGTACTGTGCACTAGGGAAACAGATCTATGCACAAAGCTTTCACAGTTTCAGGTCAGATCTTCGCATAGAGCTTCTTCTTCCTCAGTTCCAAGCAATCAGAGTTTCAGGTCACAATCTTTGCACAGAGCTTCTTCTTCCTTAGTTCCCATCAATCACAGTTTTAGGTCCCAGCAACGAAACCATTTGTTGGCACAGGGGAAAACCTGTGGTTCAACGCTACAACAATGTACCAATAAAACCCCAACTACCGACCCTTTTGGCAACACCTGCAAAGCAGATCAAGTTTCACCCGAGGTAGAGGCATGGGTGGTTGGAGGACTCAAATGTCTGCAACCTTAGCTAGGACACATATCTATGATTCTAACACCTTAACAGAGCACTTAGTAATTACAGTTCATTAATATTCAGCCTTATTTCACAACAAAGCTAAACCCTAACAACAGATTAGTGAAACATTCACACATATACAATATATTCAAGCACTAAGCATACCAACAGAGATCAGATCTATCATTCGTTCACATTATTCAACATTAAGCTATCATATAAAATTCATCTATCATCTAACAACGCTCTAAGCATTGAATCACATTAACAAGAGAGAAATCATAAATCACAAATCATTCACAACACATGATATACGTGGTTCACCCCCTCCCTGGGGATACTCCCACCAAATCTTCGTCTTCTTTACTAGATTCTTTCAATCTTATTACATGCACAAAGCCTCCAAATCAACTCTACAGAAGACAAGAGATCTACGCACCTCACTAGATCCTCCTTCCTTGAGTAGATCTAGGCATAGAGCCCTACACATTCTTTTACAGTCACTTTCACTTAGCCTTGTGAGTCTCACACGGTGCACACAAAGCCAAATCACACAGATCTACTTTTTCACTTAGCAACAATGGCTCACACTGACTAGTCACTACTTATTACATCGCCTAGAATTCTATTTATTCATAAAAAAATAGGCCTAAGCATGGGTAAACCAATGGGCCGACATCTCCATACCCATTACATAAGCCCAAAACCCAAAAATCCCTAAAATGGGGCCGATATCCCGTGATATCCACTTCGACTTGCGCTCTGCCTTCGATATCCTGTCGAAGTCCCAAAATGGTCAAAAATGACCAAGGGTCCTCAAAACTTGGTCAAGGTCCAACACTCAGCTTCCATTACCTCACACAAAAAAGGATATGTAATCGTTCTTTGGGAAAAACAATTTTGTAAGAAAATTCACCCCTGATTTCGCTGAAACTATCAAACCCTTACAAAAAATGATCTGCAAAGATGTTGAATTTAAGTGGGATGAAGAACAGAAAAGGGATTTCAGAAATATTAAGACTGCAATATTTCATGCCTTAGTGTTACGAAGTCCCGATTTTAGAAAATATTTCTTCCTCTATACTTTTTCCTCCGACCAATAGTTAGTTGCAATATTGACTCAGAAGGATGATGACAACAATGAGGACTCAATATCATTCATGAGAACTAATCTCCAAGGGGTCGAACTGAATTACCCTGCTATAGAAAAACATGCTTATGCGGTATACAAGGCAGTGAAACACTTTAGATCTTACATCTTTAAGAACCATACCAAAGTCACCGTTCCTCACCCTGCGGTTCGATCCCTAGTAACTCAACAGGAGATGGGGGAAATAATAGGAAACTGGATGGCAGTGGTCCAAGAATTTGATCTAGATATAAAACTTGTTAAACTGGTTAAAGGACAAGGGTTATGAAAACTGGCAGCTGAAGCCCAAGACCAAGTAAATGAGGATCCCAGATGGGAGAATTAATTAGCATTGTGGTGTGGTGAAGCTTCATACGTATCCCCAGGGCAAGAGTCTTGGTATGAGAAAATGAATTATCTCCTTCATCATGGAACTTTCCCAGAAAACCTAAATCCTAGGGAAAGGAGAGCCCTCAGGTTAAAATCAACGCAATATCACCTCATAAATTCAGTGCTCTTCCTTGTTAATTATGATGGGGTACTTTTAATATGTCTCAAACGTGAAGATGCAGACAAAATTCTGAAGGAGCTCCATGATTTTCCTGTAGGTGGACATTTCGTAGGAAATACCACTGCTCATAAAATACTAAGAGCTAGCTATTATTGGCCTACTCTGTTCAGGGACGCTCACACCTACGCTAGAAACTATAAAACTTGTCAAATAAGCGTGGGGAGGGAAAAGTGAGCAACTTTCCCACTCCAACCTGTGGTCATTTCTAGGCCTTTCGATCAATGGGGGTTGGATATCATAGGATAAATTACACTGAGTTATTCAAAACAACATAGATACATATTAACCACCATAGACTATTTCATGAAATGGGCATAGGCCATCCCTTTGACGCATGTAACAAAAAGGTGGTGATCTAATTCATAGAAAAACAACTGATCACAAGGTTTGGTGCACCTTCCATCCTTGTTTTTGATAATGCAACTTAATTTTATTCCACCTTATTAACAGATTTTTCTCTAGACAAAGGAATCATAATATGATACTCTGCAAACTACTATCCACAGGGGAACGGAGTGGAAGAATCAACCAATAAGAACCTAGTGAGGATATTAAATAAAAAAGTTGCGTACAATCAGAGGAATTGGTACAATTCAATCCATAACGCCTTATGGGATGATAGAGTAACACCCAAGGAATCCATAGAGAATTCCCCATACTTTATGGTATATGGACAAGAAGCGATTCTCCCGAACATGATATATCTTCCAACTCTTCAACTTGCTGAAGATTCGAGAGGACAACCCTCATCAGTCATACAACAAAGAATTGATACCCTCCTCATGTTGGAAGAAGAAAGGGAGAAATAAAAATCAAAGTTAATAGCTCATCAACAGATAGTTAAAAGGTGGTTTGATAAGCATAAGGCTAAAGAGAATAATTTTGAAGTGGGAGACTTAGTCCTAAAATGGGACAGATCAAATGATCCAAAAGGAAAACATTCTAAGTTTCAGAATCTATGGCTCGGACATTTCCAGGTGGCCAAGAAGATTGTGGTAGGAACGTATCAGTTACATAATTTAAGGGGGGAACCTGACGCCCTCCCTATGAATGGCTAAGCCCTAAAACAATATTTTCATTAAAAAAAAAAAAAAACTTTTGTGTGTGTGTGTGTTTTCATGATGTTTTGTTGTAGGGTAGGTCGATTGCGGAACACATTTTGTTTTTGTTTCTTTCTATAGTACTTCTTCTCTTTGAATATTTTGTTTAGCAAGGTAGTGGTTGACCTCAATTCATGCGATATGACAAACTTTGTTCCTGACTCATCGCTCACATACAACAAAAGAAGCGTTGGGAGGCATGCGGTTGTTTTAAAGGGTTTTCTATCTAACCTGTAGATGGAAAAACTTGGAAAAATAATGAAGTGTCTTCCTGGTGGTATGGTGAAACCTTGAGGGAAATATGGTAAGATGGAAAGGGATACATGTACCTCAAAGACAGAGCTAGCAAAAAATTCACCTTAACCATCTCATTTTGCAAATAACAAGCATCCTCCTCTCCCACTCGCTCAGGGAATTCTGCCGAAATAAAATCAACTATATAAAATGAGCGCACAGTAGAAGAGGGTATGCAGATATCTCCGCTGGGGCTATGGATGCTCACTAGCAGTGGAGAAAGGTCTGTGATGTTGGGGTGACTTCGTCGGGACTATGGACGCTCGTTGGCATTAGAGAAACACCATAGAAAGTGAATAAGGATAGATAAAGGGCCTGGGGCTAGTGAATGATTTACATGACTCTTTTCAAAGGGTGTGTTAGTCATGATTACATGAAATGAAGGTGGAATAAAGGTTGAAAGCCCCACAGGCAGGCCCAGATGCATCAACTGGGGAAATTCAAATGAAAGGATAAAAGAGGCTCTGATAAAACCAGTTAAGTTCTTAACCGACTTTTGCATCAATGGAGCCTGAGGTAGGAACATAGATTCTGCTTTCACCCAGTAAGTCGCCATTTGTTGACAACTCAACACACCCTCAAACGCCTTATCAAATTTCTTACTTTTTGGGTACCACTTTATCTTATGCACTGTCTGATTCGATTTCATATTGGAGAATTTTTTTGTCTTTGCTTAGTTTTCCTGTTTCTCATCACCTATTCAGGTTTGTTTGAACTTGTGAAACCCCATGACTAGAATAATTTAACACCAAAATTAAAAATCGACAGCCAAACACTGCACCCAACGTGCTCATTTTTGGCATAAAAAATAATTCAAGTAAGTATAAGAACCATTCAGAAACAATAGTCGTCGAGTGTCGATCTTCATCGGCATCGGTAGAAGGGAGTTTTTGTTTGCGTTAAGTTTTCACATAAATATATCGTTGGTAGTTGATTCCCCGTCGGCATTGGAAAAATATGGGGACGATAGACGTTAACAAAGAACATAAATGTATCACCGATAGCTGATGCCCAATGTGCTTATCAGAATCAGGGAAAACCTAAAAGGATCGCAAATGTTTTTTTAACCGCGCTAAAATTTATTCCCGATAGCCAATCCCTGATGCATTTTTGGCATCGAGACTTTTTTGAGGGAGATAATCTGAAGAAAACACTTGATAGCTTTATCGTCGATCAACGACCCTAGACAATTTTTCGACATCGGCAAGCTAAGGTTTGTTTTGGAATGAATAACTTAAGGAAAGTCCCAAATCCAATTAATACATGCTAATTTGAGTGACTGGTCCCCAACACCACTTGTCTCCACCAGGTAAGAGGGTCGTATGGTATATTCTTATCCTGATTCAGTTTTTTTTTATCCTTAGGTCCTAGTCATGCCTCCTAGTTAGTTTTTCCATGTTATCACTACATGGTAAGATCGATTGGAGTCCGAGATTTTTGTAGGGGGACATCAACGAAAACATTCATAGCACATCCCTGATCCCCTATCCACCCACTATGAGAGAGACATGATGGGACATTTTGGCATTAGATACGATCATATTTTGAGCATTTAAGGAGATAATTAATACTAAATCCTGCATTAGTTGCTACCTCATGCGCCAATCAAAATAGTTGTCTAAAATCATCAATAGGCCACATCACCACCTGCACCTTCGTTGTTAACCCATGGTGAATTTAAGTTATAGATATTCGATAGAAGATTTGTTAAAATTTCACTCATAACCTGAATTGAATGGCTGATGCGACACGGTAAGTTCTTCCCTGTTTAAATTCTCTTAAGTTGTTGTAAAAAAAATCATTCTGCACATAAGAGAATTCTGGAGCATCCGAAGGAGCAAGATGAGCGACTCGAAGGCTGTATCAACTCTACGATTATCAAACTAACCAGGTTTTAACAAGGTTTAGAGGTATGTATCTGAGTCAGTAAATTTTACATGGTTATAATTTATGTATTGTTATCCAGTTTTTTGTTTTTACACAGTCTCTGAAATTTTATTTTAAGTTGCAGGAACAATGCCACCAAGAAATCCAACCACTAGACAATCATCAAGGGCACCGAAGATGAAAGAACCAAAGGTAGGCGAAGTCTCTTCTCCAAGGGTCACAAAACAATTGGAATATGCCCCGAGGCCGGAACCTATCATTAAGATAGCGATGAAGAAGGTTTTCATCCAGCCTCCAGCCTTTGGTGATACATAGTAAAGCACAGGGTCCAAGATGGCTCTCCCATATTAGGGAGAACTCTTTACCAAGTTCAACCGGGTAATGAGAGACATCGACCTCCCATAATTCAACACACTCAATGACTTTGTCGACTTGCATGACATAGTCAAATTACATGCCGAACAAGAATCATCATGGGATGTAGAGATAGAAAAGGTGGCAAACATGGTGTTAGGACAAGTAAAATAGTTCATGGAGCACCCAATCAAGGCTCGGACAGTGATACAACAGTTGAGTGCTAAAGTAGTCAAATATCGGGCACATGCAGTGGACATAAAGGAGATCCTTTTGACCTCGATGGACCAACATAGGTTCTCGTACACCAACATGTGTGATGAGCTATTCGTCAAATGGTTGGAGTATGAGAAGAGTCATCCACTCAAGTGAGATCATTTGATGACTCTTAGAATACTGAGAGATGAAAGCGCCATGTGGCGATTTTATGTTTTACTTAGATGCACTTTTGATAGTTATTTTTAGTTGATAATATGTTATAAATAAGAGGATAGACCTTTTAGAGAGGATCGATGGTTGTTGCAAAGGCCCTCATTTTTGGATTTGTAAAGAAATATTTCAAAGCTACCTTAATTGAGAAGTCTTATTTAGGACCAGGACAAGTTTTTGTTTTTCATCAAAAGAATGTGTGATTGGATCTGAAGAAGAATTATTTCTGATTTGATATCATCAATGGATGTTGTAATGAGTAAGAGCCTCTGAATCTATTGATAAGTTATCTAATTCATTATTTTTATAGTTCTTGTCTTTAATGATGAAAAGTAAATCGTTGTGTTAATATTTGATTTATGATTAGAATTAGGGAAACTATTTTTCTTGCCATCATTTAGTGCATGTATGTTTTCTCCTGATATTCATTAGTCAATAATTGGAACACCAATAGGTTAATGTATTAGTACTAGTCTTGTTGTAGGTGCAAGAATCATTGTTTGCGTGCTTGAGCATAAGGGTTATCCCGAACTCATCCTTCTTCATTAGTTAAGTTATTTTCCCTTTGTTACCCAACTGGTTTATACCAACATTTATCTTGTATCGGTCCCACCTATAAGAGAAAATACAAAAAGATAATTCTCTAACCGGAGGAGGAGTTTTCACAAGAAGACATCCTATCAATCACTACATAAATCCCATCGATTAATTGATAGGATCGCAATATCTAGAGAACTATTCCACCATTAAACATTATAGAGTCTAATTGGGCCTTAGTGGCGGGTTTGGTTCCTATTGTTGAGTTAAATGGATTTAGGACCCCTCAATAGGTCAGTTGTCTCTTTGATGGTTTTCACAACCTCTTTTATCAAAACGAAGGACCCAATAGGCCCCGACCACAATCCTTGACTCGCCTTGAGTCAAGTCTTTGGTTCTTTTGTGCTCTTTGATTCGACCTGTTGTCCTTTGGGGGTTTTAATTTCTTCCACCTTGGATCCTTCAAATGAAGGGACCAAATATGGCACTAGTTCAAGTGATTTTTCTTTGACCTCCTAGAACTGTTCAATTTTATCTTGCCATTTTCTGGCAAGATATGAAGCTTTTGCAACAAATTGTTGTGTTGTGTCGAGGTTGAATTACTTTGGCTTTGATGCAATGAGAGAATTATATTATACATATGTTAATGTCTCAACTTGATGCATCTGCAGGTATGCATTTTGAACGATTTTCTTGAAGGCTCTGAGTTCCTTCTTTGTTACTATTTGAAATTCAAAATTAGCATTTGGAGAATTATCTTCTTGTTGCATTTCATCGAATTTTTCTTGTTTCTCTAGAGGATCCTGTGTTTTAGCTACTTCTTCATTGAGTGTCTGGATTCTGGTGTGCAAGTATTTATGTGCCTGGTTGTGGCAGGTTATAACACCCATCCAGTCACTGGCTTCCTTGAATATGGTGGTACATTCGACAGTCTTTCTTTGCAACAAGGCTTTGGCATCGTTGCCTTCCAGGACAACTCATTTTAATTGTTGTAACATCCCCAGTCGTCAACCCCACGATCGGGAAAATGGTACTATGGGGAAAACAAAATTCTCATACTTATATATATAACATGAATTAAGTCATATTACACACATTTAACTAAACCAAACAGAGTAATCACATAATTACAACTAACATGCAAGTTTAATGGGATTAACAGTAATTCATGATTATAGCGGAATACATGATAATATTGCAAGAATCACAGACATGCATATACTTATAAATTAAGTACAAAATTAGCACTTATCTTTTATTACTGGCGTAATTCCACCAACCATGTGCAGACCTTCCACAAACCTCCCAACCTTAGACCACGTTGCTCATCACTCTCAGCAATGGGTCACCCCCGAGCTGGGACCATGCTCCACCCAAGGTAAGGGAATCCTAAACTAGACTGAGGTTACAGGGAAACTACACAAAATAACTGGAAGGATTCTTCCCGGGATGCCTTCTTACGCCCACTACTCACAGAATCATTCCCCACATGTTTGTTCCACCCAGGAGTATGCACCTTCACAAGCACAGTACATCCGTGTTTCACCTCCCTCTCTGGGCCTCGACAACATGCCATATTAGTAAGTCTCAGAGCTCCGTAGCTGGTGTTGGACTCTCTCTGGGAGAAAACCACTTCCCAATAGACCCTTCACCTAGGAAAGAGATGCTCACAGGCCTGACAAACTACCTCTTCAACCATGGGCCTAACCACTCGACTCTTCCATTAGCTTCCACTTCGATTCCCACAAGGTGAGGATAACAACAACAACAATAGCAATTCGGTTAACTCACGGGTGACAACAACAATAGGAATTTGGGTATGGACATCCAAAAATGGAAACAGACCAAACTAAGACACAACATGGTTCA